>JAIUZE010018174.1:0-12406 GCA_022085475.1 Heliosperma pusillum
AAATTCAATCCTATCATTTCCAATTCTCATAATTCATTTCTAATAACTATCAACAATCAATATTCATCAACAACAATCATCAAATAACAACAATCATCATCCATAACATGAATCCGAAGCTTTCTAATCGTATTCTAAATACGAATTCTAGCATATAAAGCATGTAAAACACGTAAATGATATTGAGTAACCCTTCACCGTTACCTTTATGCGTCTTCACTACTCGTCAAGCTCCTCTTCAATTAGAAAATAATCTTTGTCGGGATCTTGGAGGTCACCACCTACAAATAGATCATAAAAGATGAATTTAATTCATCTTGAGAAAGACGGAAAGTTTGAAAAGCGAGAAAGACGATACTTTTATTATCAATACGGATAGAGGAAGGTAAGAGGGGAAGAATGAGACGAACTTACGCGAATTTGAGCGAGAAACGATTGAGATATGATGAATCTAAGAATGGATCAAAGAGGGAGGCAAGGGTTTTGATCTTTTCTTAAGGAAGAAGAAAGCTTGAAAGTGTTTGTGTGAAAGAAATAGGTTAAGGGAGTATGAGGGAAATATGAGGGAAAAAATCAAGGAAAGTCAAACTCGCCTTAAGACGGGATTCACATGGAATCTCGCGGAAATTCCAAATACGAACTCGGAAATTCTAAATTCGACTCGGAAAATTAAATTTACGATTAAAACTATAATTCACTGAAAAGTATCCGTAAAATATTTTCACTATAAAAATAGGGTACATTTACGGGTGTTACAGTTACGAAGGTCGTAGAGCATAAATCAAAGTCTCTCTGAAACTGTGCCACCTTAGGCGAACAGTCTTTCGTCAAAGAATTGACTCAAAAAGAATACTATAGTAGCTCTTGCCACGACCAGGCTACAAGAATTTTGCCAGAACTCTATAAGCGGTCACTGCCCGACAGATTGTCCCTTATAGTCTGTGTATGTGAATGACTGGTCATCCCTTATGACCCTATGGCACTTGAACTTGCCATCAATCGTATCACACTCTAGTCACTTAGAGAAGTCACCTCATATAAGCAACTAAGGGTCAATGCTATGTTAAAACAGTCCACTTTAATGGGGTTCCAAATTGTCTCTACAACCCATTTGGATACAACAATGCACAAAAACGAGTTTTAGAAACTCAAACGATAAATGTGATTATCATATATGAACAATCAACCCAATGTTATTGCTTCATATCATATAATCTAAAGTTTATTTCGTTCATGACAATTCATGACGATCTTATTAAATGCAATAAAGGCTTGGGACGTTGTGAATATACCATGTATTCATTTATTCCAACCTTGTGAATTGCTTTTTCCTTCCATCCAACGTTATTCCTAATAACATGAATTTATCTACGTACATGTCTAGATTTCTATCTAGTGTTGAGCTCTTTAACTTGACAGATGCTCTCACTTGTTATCATGATAATTGATAGGTATTTAGGTGAAACGATCTACCATTAGTTCCTTGTAAGCAACCTTATCCTTATCATAATGTACTAGGTTTCTATTTGTAGAACTTTTTATAATGATTGACTCAAATACTCCGTACTAACTCTCGTAAGCGACTCAACCTTATCTTTATCATAATGTACTGAAGTTACATCATTAAAAAGTAAAAATTATATAAACTTGTTTTAAAGTTACATAAATTTAAATTATATACTCGAAGTCTCGAATCACATTTTAGTTTTGAAGTATCACAAATAAGGGTTGAAATTACACTCGTAATGACTGAAATTACACTGATAAAATGCTAAAATCACATAAACTTGTCTTAAAGTTACATAAATTCAAATTTCCATAGTTGAAAACAAATTTTCGTTTGAAGTTACACAAATTAGTGTTGAAGTTACATTCGTAATGACTGAAATTACACTATTAAAAAGGCTAAAATTACATAAAAGTGTCTTAAAGTTACATAAATTCAAATTTATATAGTCGAAATCACATTTTAGTTTGAAGTTACACTCGAAATGACTGAAGTTACAGTCATAAAAAGCTGAAGTTACAAAAACTTGTCTCGAAATCATTTTCTAGCATAAAGGTACATTATAAAGGTGATGTGAAGGTGAAATTCACTCATTTTGGTTGTAATCTTGTCCCTCCATTTTGTTCTCATCTTGTCCATCCATTTTCCGTCTAATCCTATCCTTCCATCTATTTCTAATCTTGTCCCTCCATCTTCTTCATCTAAAGGCCAAGATGACGACTCATGGACTCAAAAAAGAAGGTGCACTCATCTCCTCCACCCTTACACCTTGCTCCTACTCGGTGCTCACACCAACTTCAATCGCAACAAAGTTTGTCATTGTCGTCGTTATATTAGGGTCCTCGTTGTCGTCTATGAAGAAAAATTTCCAGAAGAAAAGAAGCTATATACAATAATCATCGGTGAAACACCGATAATAATGACTTTCCGGCTAAAAAGGGCGAGAGAATGATGGTGTTTGTCGGAGCTTCGGTATTGGAATCAGCTGGTGTGAAAAAAAGTGCAAAAATAAAAGTAGTGTTAGTGCACGAAAAGTTTGTTCATTGGTGTGAGTATAGTATATCCCGCGATATTGTTTAGTATAACTTGTGATATTGAATCATGGACTCACGGATTAAAAAATATACGGTGGACTCACGTGATCCTAATTCTATATATATATTTGTAGAGAGAGAGAGAGATAGGTTCTTGTGAGTCCACCCTTTTTTTTGAGTCCATGAGTCCTCATTCTAGCCATTGGATGATGGAGATTGATGGATGAGATTGTAGAGACAAAATCACACTTAATACTAATCAATTACCTATGCACTAATTAATTAATTTTCTCTCTTTAGGCTTTAGTTAATCACTTTTGAGCACTTTTGAGTTTTTGAGATTTTTGAGTGTAACTTCAGACCCAATTTGTGTATCCTCAAACTAAAATGTAATTTCGACTATATAAATTTGAATTTATGAAAATTCAAGAGAAGTTTATGTGATTTTAGCCTTTTTATAAGTGTAACTTCAGTCAATACTAGTGTAACTTCAACCATTATTTATGTAACTTCAAACTAAAATGTGATTTTGACTACATAAATTTGAATTTATGAAACTTCAAGACAAGTTTATTTGATTTTAGCCTTTATATGAGTGTAACTTCAGTCATTATGAGTGTAACTTCAACCATTAATTGTGTAACTTCAAACCAAAATGTGATTTCGACTATACAAATATGAATTTATTTAACTTTAAGACAAGTTTATGTGATTTTAGCCTTTTTTATAAGTGTAACTTCACTCATTACGTGTGTAACTTCAACTCCTATTTGTGTAACTTCAAACTAAAATGTGATTTCGACTATATAATTTTGAATTTATCTAACTTTAAGACAAGAATATGCGATTTTAGCCTTTTTTTATGAGTGTAACTTCAGCCTTTATTTGTGTTACTTTAAACTAAAATGTGCTTTCGACTATACAAATTTGAGTTTATGTAACTTGATAAGGTTAAAGTCGCGTCACCTTAATCAAAGTAATCCTAATTCACAACTAACTAATAGTCAGCGGTAAGCAGGTATCGAATCCACAGGGAGGCGGTAGTATTCTAATCTGTTAAATTAGGTTCATCTCTTATAGTAACAATTTCAGGGTTTAAGATTGGTGTTTCTAAACTAATAGCAAACAATAACAATAAAAAGGTGAAATCAATAAGATTAAAAGTGTGGGGTTTCTGGTTCACTAGGATTATTGTACAGGGGTAAGGGTGTAATCAACTATCATGCAATAAAGTTATCTAAGGTCACAAGATCTGCCGATTCAATTATGCTCTTTAGATCTACAATCTAACATGCGATCGCTATCATTAAACGAGTTCTATTCAATTATTGTAGCCTATCCTAGTCTTAACCCGGTCGGTGTCAATCATAATTCGCGAGACTAGTTAATTAATCCTGGCCAGTAATCAAACAACTAGAATTAAAACGATAATCAAACGATAACCATGCTATTGCAATTCAATTAATTAGTCTACCCCTTCTAACAATCATAGATCCCCTTTCAACCTTAGATAGGAATTTAGCTACTCATAACGATATTAATAACAACAATAATAAATAAAGTAAACATGATTAACAATAATAAAAGGATTAACAAAGAAAAGTTAAAGAACTAGAAAGTAACTAATTGAATAACAAAGAAAGATCAAAGCCCGATTACAAGCTTGAACCAAAAACTATAGTCTTGATGATAAAATCCAGTAGCAAAGCAATAAAAATTTAGGTTTCTTATATTAAATTATACCTAATTATGAAAAACGAGCTTTCCTTTTATAATAAAAATCTAATTAACTAGGTTAAACAAGTTTAGGAAATACGAAAGTCGTCAAAAACTAGGCTGCTCGATCGAGCAAAGTGAATCTGCTCGATCGAGCATGACATCAGCACGACTCGATCGAGCAAGGCAGTGTTGCTCGATCGAGCATCCCTTCAAATGGCCTTTTTCTTCATTTTTCTTCATTCCTTTTTCACCGCTCTCGATTCTCGTGCCTAACCTTTTACGATCTGACTCCGCCATGCTCCATACTAACTCAAAAAGCTCCAAATGCATGCAATTTGCATTAAAACATAATAGAAGCGGCATAATCGATATTCTAGCTAAAATAGCATAGAAATAAGCAAGGAAAGACGGTAAATCGAGTTATATGTATCTAGGGACGCATAAAATATGTGAATAAATAGTGATCATCATAACTTTAAGACACGTTTTTGTGATTTGAACATTTTTATAAATTGAACTTCAATCATTAAGAATGTAACTTCAACCATTATTTGTGTAACTTAAAACTAAAATGTGATTTCGACTATACAAATTTGAAATTAATTTAACTTTAAAACAAGTTTATGTTATTTTAGCCCTTTTATGAGCGTAACTTCAATCATTACGGGTGTAACTTCATCCCATATTTGTGCAACCTCAAACTAAAATGTGATTTCGACTATAGTAATTTGAATTTTTGTCACTTTGACAATTTATATGATTTTAACTTTTTTATGAGTATAACTTTAGTCTTTAAAAGAGTAACTTCAACCCTTATTTGTTAAACTTTAATTTTAAGCAATATATGTGTAACTTTTAGACTTGTTTAGGTAACATTAGTCAGTTTTTGAGTAACTTCAGTTATTTATACTAAATGTGATTGGATATTTTAATTTGAATTCATGTCATTTCAAGACAAGTTTAGGTAACTTTAGTCCTTATTAGTGTAACTGCAGTTTTTAATAGTGTAATTTTAAGCCTTAAAAGTGAAACTTCAGTCTTTAATAGTATAACTTGAGTGCTTAATAAGAAATAAAATAGATAAAACACATCAACATAAAAAAAACTTCTTATTTAGTAGATCTAAAATTAAAATCAACAAAAAAAAAGTGTAAAAACTATGTATATTGTTTTTTTTTTAAATTAATATTGTAGTACTTTTAAGTAGATCTAAAGTTGATGGAAAAATAAAAAAAAATGTAATAACAAGTCTGAAGAAAAAAATGTAAATAAAATAAAATTGATAGTAATAATAAATTTTGAAAACAAACAAATAGATCAACTTAAAAAAAAAATGAGAGCTTCCCACCAGCCCCACCCTAACTCTCCACCAGCCCTACCCCGACGCCACCACCCCTTAGTCTCGACCCACCAAACCTACCCCATTTCCTTTCCTCGGCACCTCCTTTTTCCAAATCTGGGTTGCTCCAGATCTAGTTGTCGTGTAGTGGCGGTGTCTTGGCTCCAGGTGGTTGGTGGTGGTGTCGGCGTCAGAGGAGGCGGTGGTTGTGGTGTCGGCAGACACGTCTTTTTCTTCAAATCTATTTTTTTTGCTTTGATAAGGGTGTGGTGGTCGGAAAGATAAAGATGTTAGTGTGGGTTTTTTTATTGGTGGAGGTGGGTCGTGGGGAATAGATCTAGTATTTGTGTTTTTTTTTTAAAAAAAAAATTTGAATAGATTTGGTGGTGGCCGTCGTGGCAGAGGGGAAGGCCGGCGGTGGACGGCGGTAGCAGAGAGGAAGGCCGGCGGTGGCCGACGGAGAAGAGGAAAGGAAAAAGTGAGGGAGTGGTGGGAGTTTTTTTTATAGAGTGTAGATGAGGAAATTTTAGAGAGAAGGAGGAGAGTTTTAGAATGAAGAGAAGAAAGTTTTAAAATGAATGATTTGTGTAGGAAATGAGTTAGATATGGATGTATTAGTGACTTTTAATTAGCTTTGATGAGAGAGAGTGGTATTAAACACTTTGTTAAAGACAATTTTATGTTTTAATCTCAGCCATCCATCTCAAAGATCCAATGGCTTTGAAAAGGAGTCACGGACTCAACAAAGAAAAATGGATTCACATGATCCTTTATATATATATATATAATATATATATATATATATATATATAGAGAGAGAGAGAGAGGTTCAAATGAGTCCTTCATATATATTGAGTCCTTAAGTCCTCTTATGAGCCCTTAGATCATACAATGTGAGTGGTTGAGATTAAAAGCAAAAAGTAACAATTACACTAATTTATTAATTATACACTAATTATTTGTCTTTCTTTCTCTAGCTTAAAGTTGATGACATTATAACATTTTTAGGGGGTTAATTTTGATTTCAAGTGTAAATTTTGTTTTTCTACAAACGTACAGTTTTACAAGTGTAACTTTGATCTTTTACAAGTGTAACTTTAATCCAAAAAAGTGTAACCTTATACTAAAAATTAATTTTACGACAAGGTTTAGACATTTTACGTATTTTTAGAGTGTAACTTCAGCCTTTTACAAGTGTAATTTTAATCCAAAAAAGTGTAACCTTATACTAACAATTGATTTTACGACAAGTTTTTGACATTTTACGTATTTTTAGAGTGTAACTTTAGGCTTTTACAAGTGTAACTTTGATCCAAAAGAGTGTAACCTTATACTAACAATTGATTTTACGACAAGTTTTTGACATTTTACGTATTTTTAAAGTGTAACTTTAGCCTTTTACAAGTGTAACTTTAATCAAAAAAAGTATAACCTTATAATAAAAAGTGATTTTGAGACAAGTTGTCGACATTTTACGTATTTTAAGAGTGTAAATTTGATCTTTTACGAGTGTAACTTTAATCCTAAATAGTGTAATTTTATACTAAAAAATGATTTTAAGACAAGTTTTTGACATTTTACGTATTTTTATAGTGCAACTTTTGTTGGAGTAAGTGTCCTCCACAATAGTGCATTTATATAATAAATCTCATTTTGGAATATTCGTGGGATAACTAGTATTTTGATACTCCACGTCAGTTGATTAACGTAAATAGATAACGGTCAGCTGACTAGAGTTAGACGTTATTGTCGTATGACGGCGGTAATCAATTGGCCCCTTTCGGTCACACCTAAAGGATGAGACCCAAATAGAAAACTAATTATTTGTATGCGATACAGTTTAATTAGCCCTTTATACATATATTTGATATATGTTTGATTACGAGAGTTATTTATTAGAAATTGAGTTGAGAACTCATACAGTTTAAGTTTATTAGTCAATTATACGATAACTGACTGAATAAATTTTATGTCTTATTTTAATATTATTAAATAAGATTTAATTTAGTAATTAATCGTTAATTCACTAAATTAGTTTAGGTTGTGCATATATTTTGAGGTAGAGGTTATTAGTTATTTATCTTTACAAAGAGTTGTAAAATAAATTAACTGGACTTTGTGGGACCCATTATATATTGATATAATGGTAAAATATCACTTAATAGTTGAGTGTATAATGATTATTAATTTGAGTCATATAATTGTTATATGATCAAATTAACTCTTAATTATATTAGATAATTAAGCATATGATTATAAGTATTTGTGGGACAAATATCAAAAATCAAAAATGGACCCATTTTGTCACAAGTGCACCGGTTTTAGGATGAACAAAAGGAAATGATTTGATTCCTTTTTGTCTTGCCAATAAAACAGACTTTGTTCTTTTCTAAACTTGCTTTTTATCTTACCAAGTTGTAATGATTAAACATGCAAAGAAAAGAAACACTCAACCTCACCAACACTCTATGTGGCCGGCACTTTTGCTCATAAAATGAGCAATTGTTGTTCATTTTATTCACTTGTGCAAAACATATTCAAAACCTAATATATCTCTCTACATCTCTCTAAAAATAATACTAGTAAACTACTAATTGTTAGTACTATTTTCTTGGTGTTCACTAAGGAGTAGTAACACAAAAGTATTATTAAACAAGGGTTAGTTCTTATAATATCTAGTTAATATTATTAGAACTTTTGGTATCATCTTGGGTGCTACTACAAGAAGATCTTCTATTTTGAAGATTTGAGTTTTAGAGGATCATTCCAAGCTTGGTAGAAATTCCTAAGACAATAACAAGTTATTGTTCTTACTTCCATTTCAATGTGAGAAAATTTCTAATATTTTATTTATAATGCCTTTATATTTGCATGCATGTTACATAGATCATTAAATACTAAATTAACAAGTTAATTAGTAAATAATTAGAGGCGTATAATTAGGGTCTATGGACTTTCATGTGGTATCAGAGCTAGCTTGTAGCATGCATGTTGATTTTGAGCATTAAAATCGGGTTATACGATAACTTGAGTAAAATCGAAAATTTATGTTAAAAATGGTTTTCACGAAATTTTCTGATTTTCATGCATACCTACTGACCTCAAAATATTTGTGGTCAAATTTGGTGAATTTACGAATTAATTTGCTATTTATTATGATTTATGGCCTTTAAAACCGAGTTAACATGCGGTTTTATGTTAAAAGTTAACTAAAAATAGTTGGATGTTGAATCTGGCCTCATATTTTTTATATGACCTCACATGCATGGTGTACATATTGTATGTAATATTTCGTGACTTTTGGTCATGTATTGCATGGTTATTGATTTTTATTGGATAGAAATCGATTTAAAGGAGTTATTTTGTTCTTAAAAGTGAAACAAGACTTTATGGAGTTCAAATTTTTTTTTAAATTTTAAATTATTATTGATATCATCCTGGTAAAAGTTGAAAATTTGTTTCATCATTTTACTATTTTAGTTGGTTTTTATTTGATAAAAACCGATTCTTATAAAGCTATTTGTTCATAAAATCATTTCAAATTTTTGGGCAAATTTTTTTTGTTCTTGAGGTTCCTGGAAGTGTTCCAGTATGTACAAATATTTTTTGTTTCAATTTTAATGATTTTTCAAATTTTTTTTTGGGTTTAATTCATAAAAGTTATGATTAAATCTCTTTAAATAGCAAATGCGATCAATTCAAACTAATTAAATATAAATAAAATTAGTGGGGACTAATTTTAAGTTCTATATCAGTTTAGATAATTAGTTTGAGCTTAAATACGATTTAAGTGTTGATTATTGATTTTTAGTAGTTAAAATCGATAAAATTCGTAAAAACCGAGCTAAAATGAACATGACATGTGTTGAGGGTGATTTTGGCATGATTTTACACATTTTTATTTATGTTGTTATGATTGAATGAATGAATGTCATTTATTTATTTATATTGCAAGTTGTACCTAGTATGGCCTAGATTTTTAATTGGTATTACCCGTAATGTAAGGGAATACCGATTTGGTTGTAATTATTTGCGATTTCGTATCGCCCGTCTGTAATAATTAATAGATTTATTTTGATAAAATGTATAATAGGTTTTTCTATGTATCATTTGTATCATTTGTATTTATTTATTGTGAAGACGGTGATTCCCAAAGTCAGTGTTCCAAAAGACGGTGCCATATTGGAAGGCGTTCCATGAAGAGGCAAGGGACCAAGAAGTTCGTTTCCGATTTGTAATAATCTAGTTAATTAGATTAGCTAGGTGGCCATACTAGGATTTATTTTGATTGCTTGCTTTATTTTTCCGCACATGCCAAAATCACCAACATGCATTTTATTTATCGATTGTCAATTCAACGTTATTCAAACTTCACCGACTTAGTTCACTTATAGAGAATTAATAACTAAAATTGGCAAGACCTCTCACATAACTTAAAAGGGAATTGAGATTTAGCCTTACCAATTGAAGCACCTATGAATCCCGTGTTCATTAGGACAACCACAACGTGGACCTTTTTACCTCGGGTAAGTAGGGTGATACGATCACACGCCTAAATTGGGTTGGACTCAACAAGATAAGCGTTATCTTGGGACTAGGAGATGGGTTTAGTTGAAATCCGTCGACCGAGAGTTCTAGGAGTAGAATTAGTCAAAAGTTGACTTACCGTCTTTTACATAAAAGTTGCATAACATGTTCTTTTGTCTAAAATGCGGGTCTCGGAATCGCTTATATAATTTCGTGAGGGGTCATTATATGAGTGACTTGTTTAAATTGTTTATGCAAGTAAAATTGATTAAAACAATGAATGTTAATATTTCCTAATTTTGTTGTAGTTATTCATAATTCGCAATGGCAACCAATAACAACACCGTTCAACTAGGAAAAGACTCATGGCTAAGGTTCGTTATGGACAAATGCATCTTAAAAGGCGATGGAACTAATTTCGTCGAGTGGGAGCAAACGATCAAGGGCGCGGCGTTATCGGATAACGTTTTACGCTACTTGACCAAGGCACCTCCCAATGAACCCGGCCCAAGAGCCACTAATGCGGCCAAAGCCGCCTATGAGGAGTACCTTAAGGTAGCAAATGACGTTAAGATGGTCTTGATTTGGTCGATGTCCTCAAGCCTTAAGCAACAATACATCACCCTTGGAACATATGAGATATTCTCTAGGGTGACGTTGGCTTTTTCTCAATCACCCGAGATTCGCCAATACAATGCTATGACTCGGCTTTTTGAAGCCAAGCTAGAGAAGGGCCAAAAGGTTGGCCCACATGTGCTTAAGATGGTGGAACATGTGGACACTCTAGATCGTCTAGGGGTCAAAATTTCTAAGAAGCTAGCGGTTGGCCGCATCCTTCACTCACTTCCTCCCAAGTTTGCCCAAGCTAGGGCAAACTATAACATGCATGGCATGGATAAGAGCTTTCACGAGCTCCATGCTCTCTTTACCCAAGTCGAAAGGGATATGGAAGCAAGTGGGAGTGAGCAAAAGGATGTTCTTACAATGAGATTGAAGAACTTGAAGCTAGGGGTTCAAAAAGGGAAGGGAAAAGCCAAAGCCCAATTTAAGAAGCAAGGAAAAGGAAAGGGCAAAGCTATTATGTATAGCAATGCCAAGGCTAAGGGTAAGAAGCACGCCGAAGCCGAATGCTTTTATTGTAAAGGCAAGGGACATTGGAAACGCAATTGTCCCAAGTATTTGCGGATGTGTGACACCGTCAGGTATAATCCTCTCTTCTCTCTATATGATAGATATTAACTATGCTTGCACTTCCACTTGGGTATTTGATACTGGATGTGGTTCTCACCTTTGTAATCACTTGCAGGGGCTGAAGGACGTGCGAGCACTAGCCAAGGGTGATGTGGACCTACGAATGGGGAATGGGGCAAGAGTTGCCGCCGTCTCCGTAGGAACTTATGTATTAACCTTAGCTAGTGGTCTTGAGTTGTATTTAAATAATTGTTATTTTGTACCCTCCTTGACTAAGAACATTATCTCCATTTCCGTACTTGACGCGGAGGGTTTCTCTTTTGTAATCAAGAACAATAGTTGTTCGTTTTCTTTTAATGATGTGTTTTATGGTAAAGCCATCTCTATTGGAGGTATTTATGTTCTTGATAATGTTAATGAAATATATCATGTAGAAAGCAAGAAGCTCAAATTAGGTGAACCTAATCAATCATACCTTTGGCATTGTCGTTTAGGTCATATAAACGAACGACGCATAAAGAGACTTGTTTCAACGAAACTTCTCAAACCATTTGATTACGAATCTTATGGTGAATGCGAATCTTGTCTTTTGGGCAAGATGACTCGTGCTCCTTTTACGGGAAAAGGGACACGAGCAAGTGAAGTATTAGGCCTTGTACATACCGATGTATGTGGCCCAATGACTCTCCAAGCTAGAGGTGGTTACAAGTACTTCATTACTTTTACCGACGATTTGAGTAGATATGGATACGTCTACTTAATGAGGCATAAGAGTGAAGCCTTTGAAAAGTTCAAAGAGTTTCAACATGAAGTGGAAAACCAATTGAATAAAAAGATAAAAACCCTACGATCCGATCGTGGTGGTGAATATCTAAGTTATGAATTTGATTCACACCTAAAAGATTGCGGTATAGTATCACAATGGACTCCTCCTGGAACACCTCAATTAAATGGTGTGTCTGAAAGGAGAAACCGAACTTTATTAGATATGGTTCGGTCGATGATGAGTCTTACAGAGCTTACTGACTCGTTTTGGGGATTTGCCATCTTAACCGCAATATTTTCACTAAATCGTAGCCCGACTAAAGC
>JAIUZE010018175.1:0-33296 GCA_022085475.1 Heliosperma pusillum
GGGTCACACATGGAAAACCTGTTATCGCGTCACCGGTAAATTCCCCGAAAGGTGGAAACGTTCTCGGGAACGCATCTTTGTTGACATTCTAGACGGCCATCCTGTGGTGCGTCCCACTGCTGCTCCTTCCTCCCACTCCTCTGCTCGTGCTCATGCGGTTTCGGTTCCGCCTTCCACATCCATGGAAGTGTCCTTATCCTCCTTTGATAAAATTGATTTAAATGCTTTAAATCCTTCCGAACTTGATACGCTTAGCCAACTATTGGAAACTCGCAAACCTGCTGCCAATCAACTCAGTGGTATGTCTCCCACTCTATCTTGGATTATTGACAATGGAGCCTCCCATCACATGTCGGGAAATTTGGCTCATTTCACTAATATCGTTACTATTAACTCTTGTTCGGTCGGTCTACCTAATGGCGATCTGACCATTGCCACTAAAAGTGGCGACATTATTTTGTCACCTAATCTTACCCTTAAAAATGTACTGTATGTTCAAGACTTGCATTGCCATCTCATTTTCGTGTCTACCTTATTACTTGATTCTCGTCTCACAATTCAATTTGCACATAAACTTTGTTTGATTCAGGACCATATCTCGAGGATAGTGATTTGTGTGGGTGAGCAATGTGACGGTCTCTACTACCTCCGGGATGTTTGGGATGGTCATGCTCGCGTCAATACCGTCACCTCGATCTCTTCCATAGAACTTTGGCATCGAAGGTTGGGTCATCCCTCTTCGAATATTACTAGTTATTTACCCCATTTTACTAATAAATCTCACAAACATGGAACTTTTGATAGTCGTACTTGTGATATTTGCCTTCGTGCAAAACAAACTCGTGCAAATTTTCATTTAAGTATTTCTCGTGCTAGCTCTAGTTTTGATTTAATACATTGGGATATTTGGGGTCCGTACTCCCCTAATAAATCGTGTGGTTCTCGTTTTTTCTTAACTATTGTCGACGACTTCTCTCGTTCCGTATGGGTCTATCTTATGCAAACTAAGGGTCTTGCCCGTCAAAAATTACTCCATTTTATTTCTATGGTTGAACGACAATTCGATAAAAAGATTAAAATAATTAGAAGCGATAATGGTGCTGAATTCACTAGTCTAACTTCATATTTCAATGAAAATGGCATCTTGTTTCAAACTTCTAATATTGACACCCCTCAACAAAATGGTCGAGTCGAGCGTAAACATCGCCATATTTTAAATGTTGCCCGTGCTATTCTTTTCCAAGCTCACTTACCCATCATGTTTTGGGATGAATGCGTATTATGGGCCGTTCATCTTATCAATCGAACCCCATCTACTATACTTCATGGTAAAAGCCCCTATGAGGCTCTCTTCTCAAAACCCCCGTATATGGACAATCTTAAAATCTTTGGTTGTCTTTGCTATGCTCGTAATATTAATCGTCATAAAAATAAATTTGCATCTCGTAGTAGAAAATGTGTTTTTCTTGGCTATTCATTTGGAAAGAAAGGTTGGTGTGTCTATGACTTAGACACGGGACAATAGTTTGAATCTCGTGATGTTGTGTTCATTGAAACTGTTTTCCCTTATCAACACCTTTATTCTCATGAGACTCGTGGGCCGACTGATACTGATACATCTACTATCCTTGTCGAACCCTTTGTCCTCGACCTATCAGCCACAACACCATCAACCACGACACCTACTGAGCCCCCCTTGCTTCCTCCACCGCGGTTCCCCACTCCCCTGCCTCCGACCATGTTTCATCTCCTTCCACCTCTCAGCAGTCCCCCACTCCCCCACAGTCTCCTGCCCGTGACTCTGCCTCCCCGAGTTTACCAGCGACCCCTCCCTCACACTCCCCTGCTCGCGACTCTGCATCCTTGCATACAACAGAGACAACTCCATTACCACCTCCTGATCTAGGTAGTGGCTATCGAACCAAATTCCCTAGCACTCGTCTTAAAGGCTTTGTCACTAATACTATTCATACCGTCTCACTTCCCCTTCCAGGTACTCCATTCCCTATTTCTAATTATATTTCTTACATCAATTTTTCCTCTCCTCACCGGATTTTTTTAACGGTCGTCACCAAAGGTCACGAGCCTAGGAATTTTTCTGATGCAATGCAGGATCCTCAATGGCGTCAAGCCATAAAACTAGAACTCGATGCACTTGCGAAGAATAGCACATGGACTCTCACTACTCTCCCTCTGCATAAGAAAGCTATTGGATGTAAGTGGGTATTCAAAATAAAATATCATGTTGATGGTTCAATTGAAAGACACAAAGCTCGTCTAGTTATTATGGGAAATCGTCAAATTGAAGGTGTGGACTACACTGAAACCTTTGCCCCTACCGTGAAATTAGTCACTGTTCGTACTCTTCTCGCCATCGCTGCCGCTAAAAATTGGGAGCTTCACCAAATGGACGTGCACAACGCGTTCCTTCATGGCGATCTTTCTGAAGAAGTCTATATGAAACTTCCCCCCGGATTCACTCATACTTCCTCCAGTACGGTTTGTCGGCTTCGCAAATCCCTTTATGGTCTCAAGCAAGCCCCTCGTTGTTGGTATGTTAAACTCGCTTCCGCCCTCAAAACTTATGGTTTTCACCAAAACCCGTATGATCACTCTCTTTTCTCTCGCACAACCAAGATTAGCGAGATTCATGTTCTTATCTATGTCGACGATCTTGTCATATGTGGAACTCCTTCCTCTGCCATCCTCGAGTTCAAGGCTTATTTAAAAACGTGTTTTCACATGAAAGATCTCGGTCCCCTAAAGTATTTCCTCGGCATTGAAGTCGCACGCAATAAAACGGGTATTTTTCTCTCTCAACGCAAATATGTGTTAGACATCTTGGAAGAAACATGACTTATTGGTGCCCGTCCAGCCTCGGTTCCCATTGAACCCAACCACAGCCTTGCCCTCGCCACTGGTTCTCCCATGCCCGATCCTCAACCATATCGTCGTTTGGTTGGCCGCCTTGTCTATCTAACGATTACTCGTCCTGAACTTACTTACAATGTCCATACTTTGGCCCAATTTCTCTCACAACCACAGACCGCGCACTGGCAAGCTGCTCTTCAAGTCGTGCGATACTTAAAAAATAGCCCGGGTCAAGGGCTCCTCGGCCTTCTTATCTTCGTGCCAATTGTAATCTCCGTCTTACTGCGTATTGTGACGCCGACTGGGCTAGTTGTCCTCTATCCCGTCGCTCTCTTACCGCCTACCTCATTTACCTTGGCTCCTCTCCTATTTCTTGGAAAACTAAAAAGCAAACCACGGTCTCTCGCTCTTCCGCCGAAGCCGAGTATCGATCCATGGCATATACCACTTGCGAACTCAAATGGCTCCGTGGTCTGCTCATGTCCCTTGGTGTGCCACACTCCTCACCTATTTCGCTCCTCAGTGACAGTCAATCCGCTCTCCACCTAGCCCGCAACCCGGTCTTTCACGAAAGAACTAAACACATTGAAGTTGATTGCCATTTTGTTCGGGACGAAATTTTAAAGAAGACTATCGAACCAAGCTACGTGCATACAAAAGCTCAACCCGCCGATCTTTTTACTAAGGCCCTTGGCCGCACCGCATTTGATGATATCATCTCCAAGCTGGGCGTTTCGTCCCTCCACGCTCCACCTTGAGGGGGGGTAATAGAGCTGTTGCCTATTGGCAGTGGTTTCTTATACTTCCCATATTTGGCTCACAATTCTTCCCTTCATTGTAATTATTCTTGCTGTAATTAGGTTAGATGATTACCTTGTATTATGCTAAATATTATCTTATAAATAGATAGGATGTATAACATAATAAACACAATCAATTCAATCAGTTCAATCTCTGATTTCTTCCCTATTCACAATTCTAACAGTTGGCACTAATATATTACTATGTGATTGTAAAAAAAAAATTAATTGCTAGGTTCGAGCCTGCTTGTCACACACCTTTCATCATCCCCATGAATAATCATCATCCTCCTATTTGCAAATGCCCTTTAGTTTTCTTGAATATAATAAAGCTAAGGGACCTATCGAACCCGTGCATTATTCCATTTTGTACCAAAATGCAAATACAAAAGACGAACCAAAAAGCAAAAAGAGTAGCACTTTGTACAAAGGAAAGATCACTTGATTGGTAAAACGGATGACACGTTAAGAATGATTTGCCAACACTTTTTGTACATACAAAAAGTTACCTAGGATTAACTGTGAAGCAAGTTAGCTAACCAACAACTAACATTTAAGACGAGTCAAGCCCCCTCACAAAGAGAAAGTGAAGGGCAAGTGGGGGCTCCATTTACCCCCCACTTACCCCCACTTGCTCTTTTTAAGAAGTGCTTGACCAATTTTAAGCTTAAGATGGGTTACCCCGTCTTAAATGAGAATTTGTGTTACGAAAAACTCGGTGGTTGGGAATATTTTTATCACGTACAAATGTATAATCATATACACCTTGAAAGTGGGTGTTTTTTTTTTTTTTTTTTTTTTTCACGAGAATTAAAGAAATAAATTTGGAACACATAAAATACATTACCGCACGTGTAATTGCTTTTACACCGCACAAAACTTACCAAATAAGAAAAAAGGGAACAAAAGGAGACTTGAATGAAAAGGAAAATAGGGAACACTAAGATGGATACTATCTGTTTCAAAATTTAAGATAAGTCAAATATTATCACATGATGTTTAATAAAGACAAAAATTTTAGTATTTTGTAGGCAATAAGTGAGGTGATTCGATATCTATTTGACCCGTCTTAAGATTAAGACGGATAATGCTCACCTTAAATGAGGCTGGTAATGTGGCCTTAGTGGGTAAATGTGTGGAATTTATGCTGCTGTGATATCAATTTTTATAAGGATTAATAGCGTGTTGTGAAGGTGTTGTGATTGAGACCAATGTTATAAGGTGTTTGTATAAGGACCAATGTTATGATTAGTCCTCATCTTAAGGTTAAGACGGATAATGTTCATCTACTGTTTTGTCATGCAGCTTAGAGACTTAGAGAAGTAACAAAATCCTTTAAACATTATCCTCTCTTCCGGCAAGTCATGTTTGGCTTCGACGATGGGGGCAAACAAGCCACAACGAAAATCGATTGGATTATTGACGCAGGGGGCGTCCAATCATATGACAGGTAATATAGCATGTTTGACCGACATATTAACAATTCCACCAAGTCATATTGGTCTTCTCGATTGGCTACAAGTCGCGGTAACAATGAGGGAGACTATGACCATGTTCTTTTAGACTTAAAGTCACCTCCTTAAGTTCAGTTCAGCTCCTATAAGTTCAGTTCAGAAAAGTTCAGCAAAATTAAGTTCAGTTCAACTCCTATAAGTTCAGTTCAGCTCAGCTCTTATAAGTTCAGCTCATAAAATTTGACAACTTTAAGTTAACTTATATTAAATTATTTATGTTAGACTTGTTAAAAACTTATTAATTAAAATTAACATGATTTATAAAATAAGACAATCCCGTAAGACGATTCACTATTATATGTGAAATAAGCTATTCATTTAATGCTAATATATGAGTTGTCTGTTCATATAATAGGATTATCTCACATTGTGAGACCGTTTCACGTTATTTATTGTAGAATTAACTAGTTATATAACATTTGTTTATTTATGCTTCAAGTTTTGATGGTTATTTTATAATTAGCATCCTAGAATTTTTTAAACAACACTAATCTTTGAGTTCGATGTACAACTATATTTATTAGGACAAATATTATTTGGCAAGAAAGATGAGATGAAAAAGAAAGAGAAGAGGAAAAGAATTAAATGAAAATAGATGATTTTTTTTACACCATAATATATATATAAAGAGAAAATTCTATTATCTTATTTTGTATTTTACACCATATTTTTTTTGTCAATAATATCCTTAACAAGTGTAATAATAATATTAATAAAGTTAAGTTAACTTCATATCATATAAGTTCAGTTCATAAAAGTTCAGCTCATATAAGTTCAGTTCAGAAAAGTCCAGCTCCTATAAGTCCAGCTCTTATAAGTTTAGTTCCTAATTTCCTATAAGTTCTAAAAGTTCAACTCCTATAAGTTCAGTTAAGAAAAGTTAAGATCCTATAAGTTCAGTTCAGAAAAGTTAAGCAAAATTCAGTTCAAGTGAACATAATCTTTGTGTCTCACTAATTGCATTATTCTTTGGCGTGTTTTTTTGTGCATTGCAACTTAGTTTCTCTCTCGGTTTAAATGCTAAATCCATTTTTTTTCTTCAACTTGCTAAAGATCCATGTTCTATATATACATGACCCTACCTCGACGAAGATAATTGGAGTAGGTGAGCTACGATATGGACTCTATTTCTTCCATCAGGCCGTGGCGTCTTCAGTGGTAAATCACGTGAGCACCTCTAACTCTTTTGATCTCTGACATCGACGTCTCGACCTCTCGGGCACCCGACACAGAAATTTGATAAGTCTGTACATCTGGCTAGTCATCTTAGTGCAAATACAAATCGAGGGTGTGATGTTTGTCACCTTGCTAAGCAGCATAGACACGGTTTTGAGATACAATCCTCAAAGTGTTCCATTTCTGTAATTGTAGAATTTCCCCCTAGCCTTTTAGTACGAGATAACATAGTATTAAAGTCCCCAACCCATAACCAGGGTTCATTACAGCCACCATAAATAACTTTCAGAATAACCCACAATTCCAAGTTCATTCACTCCATTATACTTATCATCACTTTTTGACATAACCAACATATGGATATGTAGAGGACTATAAGAAATAAACCAACATCAAAACACTTAGTATTCCACAAAATCCAAATTCTACACCCATCACGCCAACTACATACATACAATTACTGGACACTATCCATCACAAAAGGAATTATTAATTTTATTTATTCTAGTAGAGTTACTTATCGTTTTAAGGAAGCCAAATAAGCCTACCATTTTATTGTGCATAAACCATTTTACTTACTTCTGCTTCTTCACTTTTTTGATACCCGTAGGAGTAAACCACTTTGCCCTACCTCACCATAGGGGTAAGCATAATATTCATAGCATAAAGAAAAGTATAAGAATTGATGATCACTTTTTATACACATATTTTATGCTTCCCTTAGTTACATATAACTTGATTTACCGTCTTTCCTTACTTATTTCTATGCTATTTTAGCTAGAATATCGATTCTGCCGCTTCTATTATGTTTTAATGCAGATTTGATGCATTTGGAGCTTTTTGAGTTGTTATGGAGCATGGCGGAGTCGGATCGTAGAAGGTTAGGCACGAAAATCGAGAACAATGGAGAAGGAATGAAGGAAAACGAAGAAACGAGCCAAAATGAAGGATGCTCGATTCAGCAGAAGCACTTTGCTCATCCACTTTGCTCGATCGAGTCGTACTGTTGTCATGCTCGATCGAGCAGAAGCCCTTGCTCGATCGAGCAACCCAATATTCTGACGGCTTTTCGATTTTCCTAAACTAGTTTAACCTAATTTATTAGATTTTATTATAAAAGGAAAGCTCGTCTTTCACAATTAGGTATGCTTTTATATTAGAAACTAAAGTTTTCTTTGCTTGGCTACTGGATTTTATCATTAAGACGATTGTCTTTAGTTCAACTTGTAATCGGTATTCTTTAATCTTTCTTGGTTATTTAATTAGTTACCTTCTAGTTCTTTAATTATTCTTTGTCAATCCTTTCATTGTTGTTAATCATGTTAGTTTTATTTATTATCGTTGTGATTAATATTGTTATGAGTAGCTAAATTTCTTTCTAGGGTTGAAAGGGGATCTAGGATTGTTAGAAGGGGTAGACTAGTTAATTGAATTGCAATTGCATGGTTATCGTTTGATTATCGTTTTAATTCTAATTGTTTAATTACTGGCCATGATTAATTAGCTAGTCTCGCAAATTAGGATTAACACCGACCGGGTTAAGACTAAGATAGGCTACGATAATTGAATATAACTCGTTTAAGGATAGCGATCGCATGTTAGATTGTAGATCTAAAGGGCATAATTGAATCGACCGGTCTTGTGACCTTAGATAACTTAATTGCATGATAGTTGATTACCCCCTTACCCCTGAATAATAATCCTAGTGAACCTGAGACCCTAGACTTTTAATCTTATTCTTTTCAATCTTTTATTATAATTGTTTGCTATTTATTGTTATTGTTTGATATTAGTTTAGAACTCAAATCTTAAAACCCCGAAATTGTTACTTAAGAGACAAACCTAGTTTGACAGATTAGAATACTACCGCCTCCATGTGGATTCGATACCTTACTTACCACTGACTATTAGTTAGTAGTGATTTAGGTTTACTTTGATTAAGGTGACGCGAGTTTACCCTTATCAAGAATCGAACCTTCCTTGCACCCTTACAACAGTTTCCCCTTCCTGGCATGTCATTTGATGATCTGACTCTTTTTGCAGGGTGGAAGATATTAGAGCTCAAGGGGCCTTGTTTACGTAGAATAACAAACAAAATCCCATGGAGAGAGTTTACAGTATATTGGATAGAGTTATGAAGAATCAGGAATGGATGTGTGGTAGGTTTTCTGATTATGTAGCTTATTTCAATCAGATGGTTTACTTGATCATTTCCTTTGTACTGTTAGTGATTACAGTTCTGATTTTGGTGGAAGACATAGTTTTAAATACTTCAGTATGTATGGTAAATCTGTTCTTTTCAAAGGTTGTGTTTAAAGTCTTTGGCATAAGAATTATGTAGTTACTAAGATGTTCATAGTTGCTAAAAAGCTGAAGGATCTTAAGGCTATTCTGAATGGACTTAATAGGGTACGCTTTTCAATTGTGGAAAAAAACACCAATGTGACTAGTGCTCTGTTAGAGCATATTCAGACGGAGCTAATGGTTGATCATGGAGATGTGGCGCTTGTTAAGAAATCGATGGATGTTTCACCTACATGCCTCAAGGGAGCTTATGGAGGCCAGAGATAGTTTTCTATCCCAAAAGGCTAAAGTGAGTGTGTCTTTGGAATGAGACTCTAATACTGCTTATTTTCATAATATTATTAGAAAGAGATTTATGTTGAATAAAGTGATACAAATTGAGGATCAGGATGACAATTTATGTAATGAAAGGAACCAAATTCAAGGGTTTTTTTTGGATTATTATAAAGGTCTTCTTGAAATAAGCAAAGCTACTGATTCTGTCAATTACAATATGATAAAGAAGGGTAAATGTTCTACCAGGGAGCATTGAGAAATTCTATATAAACCCGTGACAGATGAAGAGGTGAAAAGGTTGTTTGTTCAGCATACTTAAGGATAAATCTCCTAGTCATGATGGGTATGCAAGGCAATTTATAAGGATGCTTGGGAGGTTGTAGAAGATGAGGTTTACTGTCCTGAATTTCTTTAAGTCTTGTAAGCTCCTATGTGTTAATGCAACTGTTATTACTAATCAAAGATACATGCATTGATGACTCATCATACTGCAAGAAAAGTAAATCCTTAATCATGTCCTCGCCAGCCTTTCGTAAATACCATAAAGCCAATACCACAAAATTGAATACAATCCAAACAATGATGATCACACTCACCCATTATCTTACTATATATATTTTCATCCAATTAGATCTAATAATCCATTAACATCCTAGCAAAATACAAATATAAAACCTAAAATTAAGGACACGATACTTTCCAAAGTTCTCAATCATTAAATCTCAAAACATACTACAACACTACCAAACACTCGCTAACAACACTAGCAACAACAAAATTTTACAATCAATATTATCCCCTCAAACTACACAGAAGGTCCATCACCAAATCCGACGAACACTCCATGTCACACACATCCAGCTTTATACCACCAATGTAACACCGTCTCTTATGTCCATCCAACATTATCTTCTTTGTTAACTCTGAATTGTAATCATTTTCATCTCAAATCAGCTCACTTATCATGCAAAATCTTGTAACTAATGATTTTTCTAAATGTACACGTCTATATCTCTTATCACGCAAGATCACAACACTTACAATTGAAGGATAAAAGAACAATAATAATAACATCCCACCTACTCCTAATGCCCGACCTCTTTAACTTAACATAATAAGTTAAAATTTCGTTGTCCAAACTAGACTCTTGATAAAAATGCTAACTTAATAATCACTGCAAAATTTATTCATATATTTGTAACCATTATAATCATACTCTTCCCAAGATAGAATAATAATAATCACCTCACAATCTACCTAACTAATTATTACACTTTCCCAATATCACCACACCTCATCGCCGCCACACTAGCCAACCGGTACACTTTCAAGTTCCATAGACAAGAAGTACCCCTCAATGATACAATGATCATGGAATTTCCAATTCAACACCTTATAGTCATTTGTAAACACGAATACTAATCCTGGAAATAACTGAATTCATAACCATATGTCCTCACGATCATAACTAATACCTAGTCATAGTTTTTCACATCACACAAAAGAGTCTCCTTTCATAACGTTCCACCTGTACTAACAAACAACATCAATTGTAAACTCTCACTTCTTCCTTTTTTCCACAACGATATGCTGAATAGCTTGAGTCAACAAAATAACATAACTACCATATTTTACCGACATTCATACACGCGCTCTTAAATATTGGAACGCTTATCCAATATTCAATTTTACCATTTCAATCACGAACCTCAATCCTCAAAATCATAGCATTATCTCAATATCTCTAAAGTCCACATTTGATGATTCCACCACATAAGTCATGCCAACAACAATCCCAAGATGCTAACTACGAATACTAGTATCTTATTTCCCTGGTAAATACATCGACATACTACCATCCCTTATACGTGTCACCACTTAATTATTACCGAAGTCCCACACGATTCAGAAGCGCAATAGCTAATCACTAACAAATTTACCCACAATAGGATATATTCTCGCTATTCTTACCTCAATTAATGTTCAAAGATACATGTAACTCATCATTTCAAACGCTTTAATTCCCCCTTTTTAAATTACTTTCTATCGACGCAACCAACACATTTGAATATACTAAAATTAAACATTCATCACACTTCCTACATCGAATATAACTCAAACAACCCACTCAAATCTCAACTCATTACATTATGACCGTGCCTCAACCTTTTGAAATGGCACACAGGTTCGCAATTCACCACATTCCCATGAGATTCGAACATAGTTATTGTAAGTAGATTAAAAATAAATTTGCCACAAATTCAACGAAACTTCTAACTAGATTCCCTTAGTAACCGCTTATTCCAATACCACCCTTAATAAGTATTGCCTTTTTTCTTATTCCCTTCATACTCGAATCCCCAAAATGACGCATCACCTTAATAACCGTTCACCTCATAAATTTTACATAACTATTCGCTTATATTTTAGTTCCAACACTTCCTTATATTTCTTGTCTTACTAATCCCTTTGATACCTTATGCAATTAATATCAATGCCTGTATTCGCATTACACGCGCTCACAACCATTAATAACTTAAGTCATTTTTTAAATCTAGATCTTTTATACCTCAACTATTTCCTTATTATTCCAAGATCTAAATCACTAAAATTTCCAACCATAACTTTCAAATAATACTCAACGATAATCGTCACACTCAACACACTATCCAAACCTCATTTGCTATTCATAAGCACAACAATCAATAAATACTCAACTTTAGTTATACATCCCTCATCATCCTTAATGTTACCTCTCACCATCAACTTACTCAAATTAGGGCTTTGCAATAGCTAAATCACATCCTAACACTCCCAATTCTCAAGCATAACGACCATGCACAAACTCACATCCCAGCTTTAACGCTTTGATCCTTAGCATCAATACTGATAGGTCACAAGGCAATACATTCTTTATCACAATGTGAGTACTAGTATGAAGATTCCTTTCACACATATCATTGTGCATATCATTAACACATTTTAATATCCCTAAATTTTCTTATATTGTAAATTGTCGATCGATATACACATACAACTCATTTTCATTCCATATCCTCAAACCCACAATATTTATCAGTTAGTCAAACCCAACTTAATGATTTAGTAACCATTCAAAACTTACGCCAATGACATTTTCATTCATCATATAACTTTCTCTTTGACACAACATCACAAACCCACTCATACGGTCCAAGTTCTGGAGTATTAATTAAATTAATTTAAACTTAATTGAAACACGCATTTCACATCCATAATTTTCAAAACATAACATTCACTTTTAATTTTTGTCTCAATTGTTTTCTTAACTCTCTTTGCCACGATAGACTTATCGTAACCATATTCATTTCATCTTCTATTTTTAATAATCGTACACAACCATAATCTCATAAATAATACCAATTCATATGATACCTCTCATTTTATATAGTAATTTATTTAGCTTGTCATATATCATGGAAGATAATATCTAATCGCAAGCATAAGGTACTAGAAATAAAACATTGCACTACAGAAACCTACTCATTACGAGTAAATAAGCAAACCACAATATCCACGGACACTCGGTCGAGTTCCTGACCTACTCGGTCGAGTTGAAGTAACTCGACCGAGTACCTCACACTATCATGCCAAAAATTCCCGAATGAGTTGTATTTCACATGTTATCATACGCATGATCAAAATACCGACTTAATACTCTTAATAGTATATATATTCACCGTAACATATGCCAACTTATTTATTGCCGTTTTTCAGGCTCACAATCATATCATCGCTATCACAACCGCATATACACATGATGTTATTGCCAATCATCTCACAACAACCATTCTTATCCATCATACCTCTTCTATCAATCATCATCAATACCATATATGACATAAATCTACCATATCTGATTCAATCACACGACATCGACTCTATTTTCCCACACTCGGATCTTGCAACGTGGTGACCATCTCGAGACCAAGAAGCCAAGATACACTTGAGGACGTCTTCCCAACTGCACCAAAACGACTCTATGATTCTCCACTCGGGTTCATTTTATTAAACACTCATACATTCACTAGGGTTCATTGGTTCCAAGTTTCAAAATCGTGGCTCTAATACCACAATGTAACACGCTCATTTACATGACCAAGGTAAACAAGAATGATACTATCTCGGTTTCTCGAGGTAGTGCATCAAAACATAAATGAAGGAAATAATTATTATAAAGTCCAAAGTTTAGTGAGTTACAAAATAAATCTCAAAATACAAATCCAAACTTACAGTGGAATAATTAAGTCTTAACAATCAAATTGATCTATCAAATAGGCTAGACTCTCTTCATGTCGACGGCTCGCCCGTGTCCCCACCAACATCTATAACAATATCATGGTTTACCTAAAAGTCTAACCTACTTACCACAAGGCCAAAAATTGACAAGTAGATCACGGTAGATAATTTTTAAAGAATTTCACAAGAGATAACACACGTCAACCAAAGTTGAGTAGAGAAATCAGTACACACCACATAGGAAACACGAGTGACCAAGACTAGATGATCATACAAAGGCACCATGTAATTAACTGAATCCAATATCACCACAAGAATCAATCTCAGTCACAGCAATTAAGGGCGCTGGCTACAAATCACAACGCTAAAGACTCTCGTTCCCCTTAGCGTCATATGTCTAGAATGACTCTCGTTTACTATGGATACGGGCATCCATTATCCAATGTTCCTAAGTAAGGGGTGATGGTACGTATTGGGAACTCCTTAATCGAACACTAAATCCTATACGCTTAAGAGGTCTCTACTAATCAACTGTGGTCGTGAAGTGCAAAAGTAGATAAACTGGATTAAATGCATGAATGCGCTTCCATTACTTTAACCTAACATGTGAATTCTAACTAACTTGATTGATTTAAGCATGTATGAAAAATTGATGTCGAAATTGAATATTAAATTTATTGTCATTTGAAAATCAAAATTAAACATCCATTTCTGTCCTAGGTCTTGTAACAGAATAGCCCATAATGTTGCCCGTAAGGCAGTATAAGTTATTCCATGATGTTGTCAAAAAAAAAATAGATAACATTGGCTAGACTTGTCGTGAGTCTCCAAATTAGTATTTCTATCCACTACAAACTCAAACTAGTAGTAAGGGTAAGTAGGGGTCGATCCCACAAGGAAGGGGTGTTGTTTATTAAATGTGTGCAAAAGCAAGTAACTAAATGAGGGTTTTGATATGTTGATGTTTTAAGTCTACTAAAAAAAATGAAATGAAATATAAAGACAATATAAATAATTGAAAATGTAGAACAAATATGAGAATGATTCTTGGACCAAGTAATTTCCACCAATAAGTTATGAATTGATCATTGGCTCTTCCAATCTATTTCAATATTGACTACTTTGCTATGAAGTTGTTGACTTCTAATTCCACTTATGAATGATTATTAGTTACAAGCGTAAACAAATAGTCCTTACAATATCGTCAATTTATTCAAGCGCTCAATTGTATCGAGATTGTAGATTAAAGCGATGGAATTTAGCAAAGATAAACGAATGAAGAAAACAAGCGTTGCTTCACTTTCGTTCATACAAATTTAGTCATTTATAACTCAACGATGATGAAAAGCATACGAATTGATGAATTATAATTGCTACAATGGAATAGATAAACAAACAAAAGATTCATTCATCTAATCTAGCAATGGTTAATTAACTATTGACAACTAGTTGATCATTCTAGGTGCATAATTAACAAACCAACCATAATGCAAACTAAGTTTGATACTCTAATAATGAAATAGAAATAGAATAAGAGTCTTACAATTCAAACTAACTTGGCTTCAAGAACTTGTTCCAAGATGTAGAGCTTAGCCTTCCATACAAAATAACCAAAACAAACTAGAAATTGAAAGTATTTTCTATGTATTATGATGATAAAAAGATGGAAGAAGATATATCTAAAGTTATCAACAATCATGTCCTTTTATAGGTCTTCAAAGAGCATCTTCATAAATCATATTAAAGCCTCATAAAACCTCATAAAGTGTGAGCATAATTGCCGAATTAAAGAAGAATTCGGAATCCAATGCTGAGCCTCTCCACAAGGCTAAGTAGTCTGCCAAAGTTGCCGCACGCGGCTAGCTGCGACACGAGGCTACCATTTTTTCCTTTGACGCTTCCTCTTCTTCCTTGCTTCCGTATTTTGGCTAATTGTTTTGGGCTTTGTGATAAGCATTCATTTAGTCACATTTTTACCTCATTTTCGTCCCCATTTTGGTCCGTTTACACGGATTTGCGTGTCTTTAATTGCATTTTATTTCCCGATTTCCCGCGCTATGAATATTGATCTCAATTTGCAGGAATTAAGGCGGAAATGAGGAAATCGGTGCATAAAGACATTGCATGAGTCGGGATTCGAAGATAGTTGAAAAATGAAGAAATATTTCATCAGGTGGCCCAGGCCGGTCCCCAGACCGGCGGCCGGTCGACCGGCCCAGACCACCACTCCACTAATGAAAGAGGTGGAAAAGTGAAGAAAAGAGCCCAGGTAGCGCCGGCCGGCCTACCGGCGGCCGGTCGACTGCCCGGCCTGCACCTACATCAGAGGCAACATGAGAGAGTTTTGGTGCTCCAGGCCGGTGGGGGACCGGCGGCCGGTCGACCGGCCCAGACCACTATTTCCCATACTTAGAAGATTTTTGAAGCATTTTGAAGGCGAGTTTCTGAAGACACTGTTGTGTCCCAGGCCGGTCAGAGGCCCGGCGGCCGGTCGACCGGCCGGGAACACAAGACTGAAAAATTCGCCTCTTCTTCTAATTTTTTCCTTAATTTCGAGAGACCTATATATACCCTCCCTTATTATTTTGTAAGCAGTTTTTGGTAGTCTTTAACATTCTTCTTAGCACGAAACCCTAGAAACTTGTAACCCAAATTAATCATAAAATACTCTCCTAATATTTCCCTAATCTAGTTTTAGTTTCTCATTTTCAAGTTGTTGATTTTAGTATTTCATTTCATTTTTGGAGTTTGTATTGAAGACTTGGGTGAAGACATTCCCTCATACTCATCAATATAAGTTTTGTTTGGTATAAAATCTCTCATCTTTTTCATTGTTTATGCATTTAATTTCCATCTCTAGTTTATAGTTAATCTTTTGATTGTTATATTTATTTCTCTCATAGTATAATGTTGATTGAAATTCCCCTTCCCTTTAGTGCTTTGATTTCCTCTACCATGTGTGAGTAGATCATCCTCTAGGGTTTAGGGGAGCCTAAGGGTGGATCATGTGGGGTATTAGGTTGGTTAATTAGCAAGTTTATGGTAAATGATTTGGGTATTGCCCATATGGACACCAAGTGTTTGATGAAATGTGTGAACGAAAGTTACCATTTTATCAAGCATGGTTTGATCTTCTCTTAAGCGACGGTGGTAGAGACGATTAGACTAAGTGTCTATATGGGTGATTTGAGACAAATGCGATAGCTTTGTTGATGATTATCGATTGTTGAGACATTAGCAATCGATTTTACTCGAATTATTTACCCCTCTCGCTAGTTACCCGACTAACCCATTAAATCCCCCTAAGGTGAACCCTTTACCCTAGCCTTTCCCCTAATTGTTTTCATCTTTATTACTTAGCGATTACTTGTTTTTCCTAGTTTTTAGTTAACTTTCCAATCCGTCATATTTTAGGCTAGAATAGGATTCAATCGAACTAGTAGTTGACCTCCCCCATCCTCGTGGATTTCGACCCCTTTATACTACTTTTATTGGGTTATTTTTGATGCTTGTTTTGACGACAAACCGATCATCAAATGGCGCCGTTGCCGGGGATGGCGTAAGGAAACTCGTAGTTTGTTTTGTGTCTTAGATTTAGCCAAGTTACTTGTTGTTTTTGTTGGTTTTTAGTTGTTAGATTATTTGTAGAGTGCCTTGCATTATTGTCTTTCCCTAGTGTGCCCAAAAACACACTAGGAGTCTAACTTGTTTTTGAGTTGCTTTGAGTGCATGCCTAGAGGTGAAGGTTTGTTCTTGAGCCATCCGGAACCCGAAAGGTTGTTTAGGACTCTCCGTGCCAATACACTTGCTCGGGTTAGGAATTCAAGAAGAGTTAGCCATCAACAAGCCAATACTTCAATTGCTTCTACATCCACTCCAACAATCGATTACCCACAAAACAACACCATTGAACCCATATTTGAAAACCCCTTCTACAATACACAACAAAATACACCACCAAATTCACCACCTACAATACCTCAACAACAAAATCAACCACAAATGACGACTCTACGTGATCGTAACCGTCCCAACCACGATGATACCCAATCTCCAATCAATTTCGGTGTCTTGGCCCCTAATAATTTTGAGATTCACCCGTCTCAAATGAATTCTATTGAGCGGGATAGCTTTGGAGGCCTCCCGGATGAAGATGCTCATGCCCACTTGAGAAAATTCAAAAGTAGGGTTGGAATCATGAAAAGGAATGGGGTGCCCGAGGAAACCCTTTGCCTCATGTTGTTCCCATTTTCCCTCAAGGACCGGGCGGAGAGGTGGTTGAATAACCATCCTCCAAACACTTTCACCACTTGGGATGGTTTGGCTAAGGAGTTTCTAAGTAAGTACTACCCCGCCTCCAAAACGGCGATGCTAAGAAACGAGATTACCACCTTCCAACAAGAGGATGGAGAGTCTTTGGGAGAAGCATGGGATCGCTTCATTGATTTACTTGCCCGATGCCCTCACCATGGAATTGCGGATTGGTATGTAACCCAAACCTTCTATCAAACTCTCCTCCCTCAAACCAAGGCCATGGTGAATGCTTCCGCGGGGGGAAGTTTTGATCATTTAAATGACCAACAAGGGGCGGCATTGATTAAGAAGATGGTTGAGTCGGAATCTAGTTATGGTACTAGTTCTAGAGGGAATAGCTTGAGAAGGAGTTCTAAGTACCCAAGTGAGAACTTCTCAAATGCGGATACCAATGCCAAGATTGATTTGCTCACACAAACTTTCACTAAGGGTTTTGCCGAGCTTCAAAAAGCTCAAAATCAAAGTCAAGGTCATCATGTGAATGAAGCTAGTGGGTCTTATGCACCTCCCATGGTGGAAGCTTATCAAACCCCCACTTGTGAAATTTGCAATGGATATGGACACACCTTTGAAGTTTGTGGGAACAATGTCTCTTATAACAATGAAGGTGCAAATGATTATCAACATGTGAATGCTTTTCCAAGGTATCAACAACAACCCACGGCCCTCAAGGCCTCAATTCCAAAATCAAGGAGCTTATAACCCAAATTCAAATTTCTATCATCCAAGCTCAAAATTTCACCCAAACATGAGTTACAAAAGCCAAAATGTCTTAAACCCTCAACACACACAAACTCAACCTTCCAACCCTCCGGGTTTTTCCCAACCTAGAGGAGGAGGTCAATTTTCTAGAGGAAACTATAACAATCAATTCAACAACTCTCAACAAGGTCAAGGATCCAAATCAATTCCAAAATCAACAATTCAATGATCAAGGTTACAATAACCAAGGTAACTTCCAAAACCAAGGTAATTGGAACCAAGGTCAAGGAAATTGGAATCAAAATCAAGGGAACCAAAACTTCAACAATCAAGGCCAAGGTAATTTTTACCAAGGCAATCAAAACAATCAAGCAAGCCAAGGGGTTCCCGATCAATCTTTTCAAGGCCAAGGGCCAAATTTCAACAACAACCAAGGGCCAAATTTCAACAACAACCAAGGGTCAAATTTCAACAATCAAGGTTCAAGGGGGCAACAAGGGAATTTTAACAACAATCAACAAGGGAATTTTAACAACAATCAACAAGGAAAACAATCAAAGAAACAACAACCAAGGGTCGAGTAGTCGGAATGACTATGCTTTTGCCCTTCCTTTGACAAATCAACCCCACCAAGAGAGTGATCCTTCAATAAGTGAAGTTTTGCAATTAGTCAAAAACATGGAAATCCAAAACAATTTGGCTTTGCAAAATGTCACCAATGCTCACAAAAAGGAGGTGAGAGAATTGGAAGCTAGGCTAGCTTCCCAAGCTTTGAACAATCCTCAAAGGCCTCCGGGAGGTCTACTTGCTCAAGGGAAAAGCTCCAAGGATGCTTCATCAAGCCACCATGCATGTGCGGTGACTTTAAGAAGTGGACTAGTGCTTGATAACCCCTACATGGATATGATGAATGATGAGATTCCAAATGATGAGCATGTTGAGGAAGGAGAAGAACTTGAAGAGCCCTTTTTGACTCCCACCTTGGAGTCAAAAGATGATGGCAAGGGTGAAGATGATCAACCCAAAGAGGGAGAAGAAGGGTATGTCGAAATTATGCCTTATGAAGAGGAGATGAACAAGGATGTCATTGATGACGGAGTAGAGGTACAACCAATGGCAAGAGCTAAGGTAACCAAGAAAACTCCCATTCCAAAGGTATCTTTTAGCACTCCACTTGTTGTTTCCGATATCCCCTACCCCTCTAGAGCTTTGAAAACTAAGGAAAACTTCAAGTTCACCCAATTTAGAAAAATGCTTGAGGGACTTGAAGTGACCTTACCTTTCACCGATGTTATATTGAACATGCCCACTTACTCAAAATTTCTAAAAGACATCTTGACTCATAAGAGAACTTTGGGTACCCAAGATGTTATGATTATGGAGGCGGAGTGTAGTGCTCTCCTCATTAATCCTAACTCTTTCAAAATGCCAAAAAAACTTGGGGACCCCGGAAGTTTCTCTATCCCTTGTGTTGTGGGGGGAGTCATGATTTCAAGGGCATTATGTGACAATGGTGCAAGTGTAAGTGTCATTCCCTTAACTATTGCTAAAAGAATTGGACTTGAAAGTTTAACCCACACTTCTATGACTCTACAACTAGCGGATAGGTCCGTTAAGCAACCTTTGGGTGTGCTTGAGGACGTACCCGTTAAAGTTGGCAAATTTTTGATCCCCACGGATTTCGTTGTCCTAGATATCCCGGAGGATAGCCACACTCCCATCATCCTTGGTAGGCCCTTTTTGGCTACCGGAGGAGTCCTCATTGATGTGAGGGACGGGCGGCTAACCTTTAGGGTGGGAAACGAAACCCTTGAATTTAATCTTCCACATCTAGTGAAGGGACCAATGTTTCACAAGGCATGCTCGGTAGAAGTCATAGAGGAAGTGGTTGAGAAGGTGCATGAAGAGGAGAAGCATGAAGAAGAAGCTCTACAAGTGGCACTCCATGATGAGGAAATGGGAGATGACCACGAGGTAGATGATGAACTAATGAAGAAGGTGGAGGGCCTTCTCCCTCCAAAGGTACAACTTAAGCCCTTACCTCCCTCACTTAAGTACTCTTTTTTAGGTGAGGGAGAGACTTATCCCGTTATCATTAATGCTAATTTAAGTGAAGGCCAAGAACTTGAACTTTTGAAAGTCTTGAAAACTCATAGGGGTTCACTTGGATATAGCATTGATGATATCAAAGGGTTAAGTCCTAATCTTTGCATGCATAGGATTGTCTTGGAGGAGGGTAGCAAACCTAAGGTAGATGGGCTACGTAGGTTGAACCCTAAGATGGCGGAAGTGGTTAAAAGTGAGGTTATGAAGTTGTTAGAGGCCGGGATTATCTACCAAATAACCGATAGTTCTTGGGTGAGCCCCGTCCATGTAGTGCCCAAGAAAGGAGGGGTGACTATGGTGGAACAAGAGGATGGGACTCTCTTAGCTTCTAGACCCGTGACCGGGTGGCGGATGTGCATTGACTATCGCAAATTAAATGCCGCCACCCTCAAAGACCACTACCCCATCCCCTTTATTGACCAAATGCTTGAAAGGTTGGCGGGGCATTCTTACTATTCATTTCTAGATGGTTATTCCGGGTTTTTCCAAATCCCCATACACCCGGAAGACCAAGAGAAAACCACATTCACTTGTCCCATAGGAGTTTATGCTTATAGGAGGATGCCCTTTGGGCTTTGTAATGCTCCGGGGACTTTCCAAAGATGTATGACGGCAATTTTTGCCGATTTTCTTGAGAAGAGTATGGAGGTCTTCATGGACGACTTTAGTGTCCATGGAGACTCATTTGATCTTGGACTTTTGAATTTGTCTCATGTTTTGCAAAGATGTGAGGAGCACAACCTTGTCCTCAATTGGGAGAAGTGCCACTTTATGGTGGAGGAGGGGGTTGTGCTTGGTCACATCGTGTCTAAGAGAGGCATAGAAGTTGATATGGCTAAGGTTTCGGTAATAGAAAACTTGTCACCCCCTACAAATGTGAAGGGAGTGAGAAGCTTTCTAGGCCATGCGGGCTTTTACCGACGTTTCATCAAAGACTTTTCTAAAATAGCCAAGCCTTTAACTTCTCTTCTTCTCAAAGACACACCATTTGTATTTGATGAATTTTGCTTGAGTGCTTTTTGTAGGTTGAAGGAGGCTCTTGTGACGGCTCCCATAATCCGATCACCGGATTGGAGCCTTCCCTTCGAAGTTATGTGCGACGCCTCCGATTATGCGGTCGGGGCGGTGCTTGGCCAAGTTGTGGACAAGAAGCACCATGTAATCTACTACACAAGCAAAACTCTTGATCAAGCCCAAGTCAACTACTCTACGACGGAAAAGGAGATGCTAGCTATTGTTCATGCCGTGGAAAAGTTCCGGCAATACTTTGTTGGTGCTAAGGTTGTGGTATACTCGGATCACTCCGCTTTGAGGCAATTGTTAGTGAAAAAGGATGCAAAGCCAAGGCTCTTGAGGTGGGTTCTTTTACTTCAAGAGTTTGACTTGGAAATTAAAGACAAGGCGGGGTCGGAGAATGTTGTTGCCGACCACCTATCTAGATTGACTACCGAAGATCATGGGTTGAAGGATGAGAGTGGCCCGATCAATGAGTGGTTGAGAGAAGATAGTTGATGATGATAGGTGGTAAATCACCATGGTTTGCGGACTTGGCAAATTTGATTGTGAGCGGGTTTATTCCGGAAGAGTTGGATGCTAGAGCTAGGAGGAAGTTGAAGCATGACTCAAAACGCTATTTTTGGAATGACCCACATCTTTTTCGCAAGTGTGGTGATGGCATGTTCCGAAGATGTGTTCCTAGAGAAGAAGGTATGGAGATTGTTGATAGAATTCACAACTCGGCCTATGGGGGCCACCTTGGTACATCTCGCACCATTGCAAAGGTGTTACAAGGTGGTTTCTATTGGCCATCTATGTTCAAGGATATCCACTACTATGTCAAATCTTGTGATCGGTGCCAACGAACGGGGAATATTAGTCAAAGGAATGAGATGCCTCTTCAAAACATTCTTGAGATTGAGCTTTTTGATTGTTGGGGAGTTGATTTCATGGGACCATTTCCCAACTCTTGCGGGAATGAGTACATTTTGGTAGCGGTGGACTATGTGTCCAAGTGGATTGAAGCCGTCGCCACCCCAACAAATGATGCTAAGGTTGTTATCAAGCTCTTCAAGAACACTATATTTCCGAGATTTGGGACCCCAAGGGTGGTGATTAGCGACGGGGGTTCGCACTTTAGGAAGAGCACTTTCAAGTTCTTACTTTCTTCCCATGGTGTCACTCATAAGACCGCTCTTGCCTACCACCCTCAAACTAGTGGGCAAGTAGAGGTCTCAAACCGTCAAATAAAAGCTATCTTGGAGAAGACTACAAGCAAAGGTAGGAAGGATTGGTCTCAAAAGCTTCCGGATGTTCTATGGGCCCTTCGCACCGCTTTCAAAACTCCACTCGGCACAACTCCTTACAAGCTTGTTTATGGAAAAGCTTGTCACTTGCCAATCGAGTTGGAGCACAAGGCATGGTGGGCCTTAAAGGAGATGAACTTTGATATTGATATGGCCGGAGAGCTACGATTTCTCCAAATGAATGAACTTGAAGAGCTAAGACTTGATGCCTACGAGAGCTCAAAGATCTACAAGGAGCAAACAAAGAAATGGCATGATGCCAAATTGGTTGATAAAGATGTAAAAGTGGGTGACCAAGTCTTACTCTATAATTCTAGAGTCAAGTTGTTTCCGGGAAAGCTACGCTCTAGATGGTCGGGTCCTTTCAAAGTTATTGACATTTCACCACATGGAGCTTTTGAACTTTGGAGCGAAGAAGGTGGTAATTTCAAGGTCAATGGGCATCGAGTGAAAAGATATTTCGATGGAGATGAAAAGGGAACGGTGGAAGTACTCTTCCTTGGGGATCCACTTCCCGAGGAGGAGTCTTGTTTGTAAACTCTTGAGATTTGATAGGTTTGGTGGAGTCCCTCAACAACCACCAATTTTTTGTATATAGCATGCATATTAGGAATAGTTGTGAAGATTTGGATTTGTGTACTCGGTTTTTCGTCTTTAGGAAGAAGTTTTAGGAAAGTTTGAAACACTTGTAGTCGGGTTTGGTTTGAAACCGTATCATTGGGATTATGTTGGTTGGGTGATTATTGTTGGTGACTTGGGTTTCTTAGGGGATTTGTTGTGACTTTTGAAGACGAGGTGAAGATTTGAAGACGTGCTCCAGGCCGGTCGACCGGCAGCCGGGCTGCTGACCGGCCCAGAGCACTCCAGAAGGTGATGTTTGAAGATGGAAAAACGAAGTGCAGGTATTCCAGGCCGGTCGACCGGCAGCCGGGGTCCAACCGGCCTGGAGCACTTTATCTTTGGAGTTGGAATTTTTGGAATTTTGACCTGTGCTCTAGGCCGGTTGACCGGCGGCCGGTCTGACAACCGGCCCGGAGCACATTATTACTAACATTTTGAAGGTCGAAATTATTGAGCTGCGTTCTAGGCTGGTCGACCGGCAGCCGGGGTCTGACCGGCCTAGACTACCTGATAACGCAAAAACCCAAAAATCCAAAAAAATCAAAATTTTGACTTGGGGTCCAGGCCGGTCGACCGGCGGCCGGTGTCTGGACCGGCCCAGAACTCACCCGAGAGCCATAAACAACTCGTGAGCCCCCATTTTTCTTTCATTCTTCTTCATTCAACTTTCCTTCTTCCTTCTTTCTTCCTTCAAACCCACATAAAATCTCCACAAAACCCACAAACACTCACACAAATCACCACAAAACTCACCAAATCCAACATCTAACCCACAAATTAACCCACTACTTCACCTAAATACATCCCAAAACCTCAAAAACCCAATTTTTCCCTCTTTCAATTGAATATTCCGAAAATCAACATGGCTCAACAACCACCAAGGAAAAGGACAAGAGCTCAACTTGAGGCCGAGTTGGAGGCTAGGCTTCAGCAGGTGACGGCGGGAATGGGTCCGGATAACGATTTTCCGGATATCGTCTTCGTAAGTGAAATAGCAAGAGGTAAATTTCAATGTTTAAAGCGTAGACCTCTTCCCCACTCCCGTTTTATTTGCCGGAATACTATGCGGAACCTTGGCCTTGATACGGTCACTCTTGAACTTTTCAAGGGTTTGGGTATGGGGGAACTATACGGGCAGCACTTCCGTACTTACCCCCGTCTCACTTGGGAATTTTTGAGTTCGTTTAGTCATGAGAAGGATAGAAATACGGGTATGGTCAAAATTGTTTCCTTTCGCCTACTTAATACTGCTTTTAACCTTCCCCTTGAGAAGTTTTGTAAAGTTTTAGGGGTCAAATTTCATAAGTCGTACAAGGTCCCCGAAAGCTTTAATGTGAATGATGTGTGGACTGCTATATCGGGTTTTGAGTTTGAGAAGGGAACTAAGAGGCCGGCAAATGCTTGCCACAATGCCCCTATTAGGTTTTGGCATAGGTTTATGGGTTGGACGTTGTTTGGGAGAGAGGAGTGTCATAATTTTAGGGCCGATGAGCTTTCGATTTTGGCGGCTTACTTGTTCCAACAGCCGCATAAATTTGGGATCAACATCGGTCATCATGTCGTTATCCACTTCCAAAAAATTGCCAATGACCCGTTTAGCCCTACCGGAATCCATTTAGGGGGGATTGTTACCAAGATTGCTCATGTACTTTGTAGAGATGCTCTGGATGAGCGTAATTTGAGGTGTTTAGGGGGTTACTCATTGTTGACGGAGGACTACGTTTTTAAGAAGCTTGAGTGGGTAATAAAGAGAGTTGAGGACGGGAAGACTTATTGGAGGATTCGAGGGGTAAATTCTATTCCCCTCCCTAATAGTGCGGCTATGAAAGTGGTTCCTGATAGCGCGCATTATCTTCTCCCCCTAGAGGAGGAGAACCCTCCACCACCACCTGAAGAAACCCCGGAAGATCCTTTAGCTCCAGTTACCGCATTTAGGCGAGATCCTACTGCCCCCGTCACTACATATAGGAGAGAGGAGCGGGGCCCCACTTCCACCACATTGCCTTATATGAGCCCCTTCTATCATCAGCAGCAGTGGCGCCCTTGGCCCAATTCATCCCAACCCGACACATCCACTTCTACCACTACCAGTTACCCACCTTTGGATCCCTCCTTGATCCAGTTCATGGCCGACATGACTTTAGCCTCCGAGGCAGCAGCTACGGAGAGAGAGGCAGCGGCTAGGGAGAGAGAGGCGGCAGCTAAGTGGCGAGAGGAGGAAGCTCGGGATAGAGCTCTTTTGTCGCAGCGGATGGACCGGATGTATTATGACTTGGCTCTTGGCCAATACCCTTCTTACGATAATTGGTGTAGGGAGGGGTATAGGGAGCCAGTTGGCCCACATCCGTCCTATTTCATGTGGCCAGAGGGCGGGTATGATCAGGGTTCTAGGGTGTTTGGTGATTTCAATGTTCAGCCAGACTATTATTCTTCTGCGCCGGGTTTTACTCAGCCGGTAGTTGATGAGGAGGAGGTGGACCCAGAGATTGCGGCTCAGAATGCCGAGTGGTTTGACAGGATGGGTCCACGGTTCGAGATAGTGGAGGGTGGCGGCTCTGGTTCGGGAGCCCAGGATGTAGATGCGTCTTTTGCTGAGGCCAGTCATGGCCAATTTGATACTACATCCTCTGATTTCACTGGATACTCTTGAGGCCGGAAACCCATGAGTATGATCCCTTTTAATCCAAATCTTCATCATATTTATATTTTCGCATGCATTTAGATAGTTGTATTATATTTAGCTTAGTCATCCATTTAGTTGCATCCATTTAGGCTTGCATTAGAATTTAATTTTGTAACATATCGTCACATGTTAGCCTTGCATCCATATAGTGTAGTTTGCATTTACTTAGATCATGACATTGTATTATATCATTTTGCATTTAGTTTTAGGACTTTTATTTAGTTCATGCATTTACTTAGAACTAACCCTCTTGTATATATTGTTCATATTGTGATTTCTCTTCAAAAATCAAAAACCCCAAAAACAAGTTTTTATTTTTCAAAACATTTAAAAAACCCAAAAACATGTTATTTGTTTTGAATTCACCCCTCACACCATGTAAATACCAAGTGTGGGGAGGGAATTCCCAAAAAAATTGAAAAACCCAAAAAGATTGTTTTGTTTTTCCTTTTCTTTTTTCTCTCCTTTCATATTTGAGTCACTTACTCGGGGACGAGTAAGACTTAAGTGTGGGGAGGATTTTATTTCTTTTGTATATATCGTTGATTTTTGAAAAAAGTTGAAAAATGCCCAAAAATCGAAAAAAAAATTGAAAATTTTCCAAAAAATATATGTTTAGATTAGTTTGTATATAGTTTATTTTGTCCTTTTGGAAAACTTGTTGAATGTGCATAGTCCCTTTTTGCTACTTTTTTATTCATAAAGTGTTCATCTTAATCGTGGAATTTTAGACGCCCTGGGTTGTGCATTTTTAGTGAGTTTTAACCCGTCTACTAATGCCGAGTCACGAGTTTGCGCTTATTCCACCTCGACAACCTCGATTGATGTGATTATTCCGATAGTAGAAAGAATTCTTAGGTGACCGTTCTTGCTATGCAACTAGCCATGATTCATTGTTCTTCCACTTTTGATCAAAAAAGGAAACAAATCAAACAAGCTGAAAATATTGAGTCAATTATCATCTTTTCTTGTTTTCGTCGAGGAAATGCAAAACGGAACTTCTAGGGATTCTAGTGGGCCCATATTTGGGCTCCCTTTCGATGCCACTACGGTGGGGATACCCCTATTGTTGGTTCCGACCGCATGTCCTTGACGGAAACCGTGTGCTTTCATGCCAAAAATTGCAAACCAAAATGCAAATCAAAAAGAAAGAAAAAGAAAAAGAAAGCAAAGTGTGAAATGAAAAATTTTCCAAGCAATAAGACTCAAATCTCAATTTCCTTTTATCCTTCTTGAATCATTCACCTTTGAAGTTGCATAGTGAGACGGGACGACCCTTGTGTCTCATTTATTTGAGAAACGTGAATTCCATATGCTATTGTGCTTAATAACGTCACGAGGATTTCATTTCCATCTTCCATTTTATCGCTCTTGGCCAAGCAAATAGTAGACGGGGTTCGAAATTTTCATTAGACTTGCACCGCTAGGAGGCGAATATTTTTCCATGCTTTATGATATTAGTGGCTTACAAGGATCATGCATTATTTAAACGGTTTTCCTTTTAGATATTTCCGTCACATGGATGAGGCATGTGATTTTTCTTTTGTTAGATGCATCTTTGTCGTGTTCTTACGTGTTTTTCATTTGGATGCGTCGAGATTTTGAGCAAGCCCCTACTTGCCTTGCAAGGAAGTACTCTACCTCATGAGTATCTCGTTGTGAGTTGAAGGGACGGAGGAGGCCCGTTAATTGCCTACCGTCGGATATTATTAATAGTTTAGGTTGTAGCCTTAATATTAGAGTAGTATTGAATAAGGGTACTTATGGGTCTCGAATTTTGTTTACTTACTCGGGGACGAGTAAGTCTTAAGTGTGGGGAATTTTGATAAGCATTCATTTAGTCACATTTTTACCTCATTTTCGTCCCCATTTTGGTCCGTTTACACGGATTTGCGTGTCTTTAATTGCATTTTATTTCCCGATTTCCCGCGCTATGAATATTGATCTCAATTTGCAGGAATTAAGGCGGAAATGAGGAAATCGGTGCATAAAGACATTGCATGAGTCGGGATTCGAAGATAGTTGAAAAATGAAGAAATATTTCATCAGGTGGCCCAGGCCGGTCCCCAGACCGGCGGCCGGTCGACCGGCCCAGACCACCACTCCACTAATGAAGGAGGTGGAAAAGTGAAGAAAAGAGCCCAGGTAGCGCCGGCCGGCCTACCGGCGGCCGGTCGACTGCCCGGCCTGCACCTACATCAGAGGCAACATGAGAGAGTTTTGGTGCTCCAGGCCGGTGGGGGACCGGCGGCCGGTCGACCGGCCCAGACCACTATTTCCCATACTTAGAAGATTTTTGAAGCATTTTGAAGGCGAGTTTCTGAAGACACTGTTGTGTCCCAGGCCGGTCAGAGGCCCGGCGGCCGGTCGACCGGCCGGGAACACAAGACTGAAAAATTCGCCTCTTCTTCTAATTTTTTCCTTAATTTCGAGAGACCTATATATACCCCCCCTTATTATTTTGTAAGCAGTTTTTTGACATTCCTTTTAGCACGAAACCCTAGAAATTTGTAACCCAAATTAATCCCTAATTACTCTCCTAATATTTCCCTAATCTAGTTTAGTTTCTCATTTCAAGTTGTTGATTCTAGTATTTCATTTCATTTGTGGAGTTTGTATTGAAGACTTGGGTGAAGACATTCCCTCATACTCATCAATATAAGTTTGTTTGGTATAAAATCTCTCATCTTTTTTATTGTTTATGCAATTAATTTCCATCTCTAGTTTATAGTTCATCTTTTGATTATTATCTTTATTCTTCTCATAGTATTATGGTGATTGAACTCCCCCTTCCCTTTAGTGCTTTGATTTCCTTTACCATGTGTGAGTAGATTATCCTCTAGGGTTTAGGGGAGCCTAAGGGTGGATCATGTGGGGTATTAGGTGGTTAATTAGCAAGTTTGTGGTAAATGATTTGGGTATTGCCCATATGAACACCAAGTGTTTGATGAAATGTGTGAACGAAAGTTACCATTTTATCAAGCATGGTTTGATCTTCTCTTAAGCGACGGTGGTAGAGACGATTAGACTAAGTGTCTATATGGGTGATTTGAGACAAATGCGATAGCTTGTTGATGATTATCGATTGTTGAGACATTAGCAATCGATTTTACTCGAATTATTTACCCCTTTCGCTAGTTACCCGACTAACCCATTAAATCCCCCTAAGGTGAACCCTTTACCCTAGCCTTTCCCCTAATTGTTTTCATCTTTATTACTTAGCGATTACTTGTTTTTCCTAGTTTTTAGTTAACTTTCCAATCCGTCATATTTTAGGCTAGAATAGGATTCAATCGAACTAGTAGTTGACCTCCCCCATCCTCGTGGATTTCGACCCCTTTATACTACTTTTATTGGGTTATTTTTGATGCTTGTTTTGACGACAAACCGATCACACCATCTACCAGATATACATTATTAATAGCATGTGAAGAAGATATACCAATCTTACCTACCCCGATTATATTGCCCTTCTTGTTGTCTCCAAAGGTGACCTTGCCACCGTTGAAGGGCTCTAGTGAAAGAAAAAGATTCTTGTTTCCGGTCATGTGTCTCGAACACCCACTGTCGAGATACCATAGATTATTTTCTTTCACTATTATCTGCAAGAGAATCAAATACAGCTTTTAGGTACCCACGCTAAGTTGGGTCCTTTGTGGTTAATGACTCTATGTATTTGATCCTTCCTAACCCATACTTGTCTAACGATTCTTTTCTTCTTAACATAGGGTTGTCTAGGTTTATTATAGTGATTATTGTTACGACGCACATTAGGTTTAAATGACTGCTTTTGATTCACATAAGGTTTAGATTTTGAAGTCACAGATGTGTAATCGAAGGCTATGTCATAAAACCATCTGAACTCATTATTTCTAACCTCGTCACGTTGTGATTCAGGTTCAGACTCATTAGCACTAGACACGTCATGTTTTTTAACAAAATCAGTTTGATTTTTGTTGTCATTGACATATTTAACACAATTATCTTTAACATGACCGTTGTGTCCACAATAATTGCAAATCAAATATTCTGAAAGATTGACATACTTCCTTCTTTTGAAATCACGGTCAGAAGGAGTGGATTTGCACTTATCATGGTCTCTACGACTATAACATTCATGACCTAGACCCATCTTCATGTTATTGTTAGACTGTTCAGTAAGGAAGTCTAAGACCTTCTGACTTCCTTCCCATTTATCATGAACCTTTCGTACATGCAAGAGCAACTCCTTCAAAGACTGAATTTCTTTTTCACAAAACGAATGGTCTACATTCGAGTCTTTGGAGGGATTGTTCTTTTTAAAGTTTTCACGAAAATCGTTAAAACGTTTGTTCAAGATAAATTTCTCCTCATTGTGTTGATTTTTGGCTTGGGAGAATTCAGCCTTTATATCTTTCAATTGCTGAGAAACAAAAGAGTTTTCTTTCTTGTGATCAAGGATAGCAACTTCCTTTGCCTTAGCTTCAGATTGTAAGAGCTCATTGACTTTCTTCAATTCTAAAGTTATAGCTTCATTAGCTATAACTTTGGCTTGAAGATGCTTAATGTTGAGCTTTAACTCTGAGATTATAACTTCATTAGCTATAACTTTAGACTCAAGAGCTTCTTTCTCAACATTTGTCATGTCTGAAATTATAGCTGAAGTTGCCATAACTTTAGACTTGAGCTTTTTCGCTTTGGCCTTTAGAAGTTGGTTTTCCTCAGCAATGTCAAGGATTTGTTCTTTTAGATCTTTTAATTCAAGACTCTGCTCATGACAATGATCTAAGGCTTCTTCAAAATACTTAATTAAAGACTTCTTAGATAAATTCTTAACTTGCTTTTTAAGTTCAAGATGACTAACCTCTTCATCATCTTCTGAATCTGGTTCTGAATCTGAGTTGCCGACAAGGCATAATTCGGATTCACTCTCATTGTCATCGTCACAGATTAGGTCAAGACTGACGTTGCTTAGACACAAGTTGGCGACTTCTTCTTCCTCTGACTCGTCGTCCTCTGTGTCAAGATCTCCCCAGCAATAAGCCATCATCACTTGCTTGAATTCCTTCTTGGTTTTGTCTCGTTGATTTTTGTCTTTGATTTTCTTCCATGTGGGGCAATCCTTGATCATGTGATCATTATCCCCACATTTGAAGCAACCACGACTTGAGAGAGACCCTTTTGACTCAATTGGTTTCTTATAAGATTTGTTGGTGTTATTGTTAAACGCTTTCCCTTGTGGTTTATTAAAGAATTTTTTCTTAAAACGTCTAGCAAATAACACTGTTTCATCTTCAAGATCCGAATCTTGCCTTTCACTAGATTCGGCTTGTAAAGCCACTTTCTTGCTATTACTATCATTTGCCTCATCTTCATCAAGAGTAATCTCGTGAGACATTAGGGTTCCAAGTAGCTCTTGATAAGATAGGTTAGATAGATCTTTACATTCCTCAATTAGCGTCACCTTAGGTCTCCATCGTTTAGATAGACTTCTAAGGATCTTCCTGGCAATTTCCTCGAAGTCAAAGGTTTTTCCAAGATTTTTCAATTCATTAATGATACTAGAAAAACGAGTGGACATGCTATCAAGTGATTCATTGTGTTCCATAGAGAACAATTCGTATTTTCGCATTAGTAATGCAATACGTTGCTTTTTGACAACCGTTGTCCCCTCATAGGCTAATTCTAGACCATCCCATATTTCCTTGGCAGTAGAACTAGATGAGAAACGATCAAATTCAGTATGAGTCATGCCCTTTTGCAATAGACTGATAGCCTTTGAATTTTTCTCAGCTTTCTTATAATCTGCCTCAACATAGTCATCTTCTTTCTTTTCGACGCGAGTGCCATTAACAGATCCAAGCATGATCTTATTTGGTCCATTCTTAATGATTAGCCAACACTCCCAATCGTTACCCTTTATGAAATGGGTCATCATATTTTTCCATAAACTGTAGTTCTTCCCATCGAATACGGGACACTTCAGATGTTTGGAATCCATTAAAATAAAATTAAATGCAGCGGAAAATAAATAAAAATAAAAGGATAAATGGATCAGACTCCTTGCTGTAAGGCAATCAAGAGCACGAGGCTCTGATACCAATTGTAGAGTCTATTAATCGAATACGAAAGAGGGGAGGTGAATTGAGTATTAAAAACTAGCCCCACTTTTTGATTTATATGATAAGTAATTAATTATTTGATCTTATGAATTAAAATCAACTAATTAATTAATCAAAGTAAGCGCAAGTAACGAAATAACGAAAAGTAAAGAGAGTAGAGAGAGGCACACGGATTTTTGAAGTGGTTTAGTTTCACACATTGAAACCTACGTCCACTATTCTCGATTAATAATTCTTAGTACCTTTCTACGGATTACAAAAATTATCAACCCACTCGTATAATCAACACTATGATTATAACTCAAGGTGATTATCGCTAAATACTCTATACTATCTTACGCTAATAAGAAAGTACAATATAACTCACACAGATTCCCGTTAAAGAATTGTAAGCTTATAATGATGTACTATTATCCAATAACGTATTTCACTCAAGCGATTGATAATAATTGATGCACGATTCTTTTGAAAAACAAACACTAAAAATAATAAATATTTTGCTCAAAGGTTTGCTTTAAAACGATTTTGGAAAATCAACACAAGTAGTAGATGTGCCGTGAGATTGCTTGTGTATTTCGTGTATGTCGCGTGTTTTCCAATTGATATGTGAAGGAGTATTTATGGTATTAGAAGTATGGTAAATCTAAAACCCTAGCATAATATTTAAGAAAGATATTTATCTTTAATATCATAAAATAATATTTGCTTATCTTTTAGAAATATCTTTATCTCAAAATATTATTTGGTTTATATTATAGAAATATATTTATCTTTAATATCTCAAAATATTGTTGTAAAGATATAGTAGAATCCTAGATTAGGTAAACAAGGCAAACAACCTAGATAGGCCGAAATACCCTAGCTCACGAAACCCTAGGAGGCACGCAACCCTAGGAGGCACAATACTAGGTTTCCACGAAACCCTGGGTGGCTCAAACCCTAGGTTGGCTTATTAGGTTAACAACAAATTGAGATAGAATATATTAGAAACCCTAGGTAGCATGACAACCCATAAGTTGTATTACTAACCAATAGAATCTCATAAATATATTCTCTAATAAAACTTTTGATAAATATAAAACTACTCTTTCACTTTTGAAAACATTTAAATCATTTTATTTCCAAAATCATGCATCAACATTTATCATCCAAAGTTATAGGCTAAAGCTATAACTTTGAACATAAAATCTCTCGAATGGAATAGTTACCGAATGACGACCTATACTATCTCATCTTCACAAAGATCT
>JAIUZE010018176.1:0-29815 GCA_022085475.1 Heliosperma pusillum
TATGATAAATCAAAATAAATCTAAATAAAAATAAATCAAAAATATTATTTTTTTAAATAAAATTTCGGTCTTCATACTTATGAGACGAGTCGGGAAAAGTCAACGAAGTCAAAGTTGACTGAAAAGTCGAGAAAAGTCGAAGATGACTTAAAAGTCAAGAAAAGTTTAGGACGACTTAAAAGTCAAGAAAAAGTCAATGACGACTTTAAAAAGTCAAGGAAAAGTCAAAGACGACTTAAAGTCAAGAAAAGTCAAAGATGACTAAAAACGGTCTTTTCATGAAATCTCTCAGAAATTCCAAATACGAACGCGGAATTTCAAAATACGACTCGGAACACAAATTTCTATTTTAAAACCTTAAGTCTACTGAAAAGTGTTAGTAAATATTTTTACTAGAAAAATTGGGTACTTTTCGGGTTGTTACAGACTTTCACATGATCAATGGTCTCAACAATAACATCGGGACCTAAGTCACGAACATCACTCAATTGATTCCAACATATAGGAGTTCGACATTTCCTTACATAAAGAGCTTCAAAAGGAGACATCTTGATAGATGCATGATAACTGTTGTTGTAAGAAAACTCCACCAACGGTAGACTCTTTTCCCAACTAGATTGGAAGTCGAGTGCACAAGCCCTAAGCAAATCTTCTAAAGTCTGAATAGTCCTCTCGGTCTGACCATCGGTAGCGGCATGAAATGCGGTACTCATCAACAATTTACTACCCATGGCTTCTGGTAAAGCCTTCCAAAATCTCGAACAAAACCTCGGATCTCGGTCAGATATAATCTCCTTGGGAACACCATGGTATCTAACAATCTCATCAACATAGGCCTTGGCTAAACGATCTAAACTCCAAATTTCTTTGATTGGAATAAATCTAGCACACTTGGTGAAACGATCAACAACAACCCAAATGGCATCTTTACGTCCAACGGTCCTCGGCAAAGCCATAACAAAATCCATGGAAATAGATTCCCACTTCCATAGCGGAATATCCAAAGGTTGTAGCAATCCACCGGGCCTCTTGTGTTCAATCTTCACTTGTTGGCAAGTAAGACATTTTCCAACATAAGACACAACATCGCCCTTCAAGTTCGGCCACCAAAATTGTAGCTTCAAGTCTTTATATATCTTATCACCTCCTGGGTGAATAGAATAAGGGGAAAGGTGAGCTTCATCAAGAACTCGCTTTCTCAAATCAAGAGCCTTAGGCACAAACAAACGACCATGGAATCGAAGAACACCTTTATCATCAAATCTGAAATCTTTAGCTTTACCTTCAAGAAGCTTGGCTTGAATATACTTGTATGTAAGATCATCAACTTGGCTTTCGCGGATCTCACGGAGAAAAACAGGTTCGGCAGTCATAGCACCAACATAAACAAATCCACGCTCCACGAATTCTAACCTCAACTTTCGAAACTCGGCACAAAGATCATCGGGTAATACCCGCATAGCATTCAATGCATGAGAAGCTTTCCTACTAAGAGCATCGGCAACAACATTAGCCTTCCCTTCATGGTACAATAACACAAAATCATAATCATTCACCAATTCCAACCACCTTCTTTGCCTCATATTCAACTCTTTTTGAGTAAATATGTACTTCAAACTTTTGTGATCGGTGAATATACGACAATGAACTCCAATAAGGTAGTGTCTCCACACTTTCAAAGTATGGACAACAACGGCTAATTCCAAATCATGAGTAGGATAGTTCACTTCATGAACTCTCAACTATCTCGAAGCATAAGCCACCACTTTCCTACTTTGCATAAGTACACAACCCAAACCCATCTTGGAAGCATCACAATAGACATCAAAGTCTACACCATCTTCAGGCAAAGTCAATACCGGAGCGGTAGTTAACCTCTTCTTTAACTCTTGAAACACAGCTTCACAAGCTTCATTCCATAGGAACTTGGTTTCCTTCTTCAACAACTGGGTCATCGGTCTAGCAAGCTTAGAGAAGTCCTTGACAAATCTAGGGTAATAACCAGCTAAACCAAGAAAACTTCGAATTTCTCTAATATCGGTCGGACTCTTCCAATCAACAACGGCCTCAATTTTTGAAGGATTCACCATTACGCCCTCTTTAGAAATCACATGTCCAAGAAAGGACACCTTAGGTAACCAAAATTCACACTTGGAGAATTTAGCAAACCACTTTTGACGACGAAGAACACCCAAAATAGTCCTTAGATGAATAACATGCTCTTCTTCGGACTTGGAGAAAATAAGAATATCGTCAATGAACACCACCACACACTTGTCAAGATACTCACCAAATGTGCGGTTCATTTGGTCCATGAAAATAGCGGGAGCATTCGTCAATCCAAATGGCATTACCTTGAACTCATAATGACCATACCTTGTACTAAAAGCAGTCTTCGTTATATCAACATCACGAACGCGAATTTTGTGATAACCGGATCTCAAATCAATCTTGGAAAAAGTAGAAGCACCCTTTAGTTGATCAAACAAATCCTCAATCCTTGGCAAAGGATACCTATTCTTGATTGTAATCCGATTCAATTCACGATAATCAATACAAAGCCTCATAGAATCATCTTTCTTCTTTACAAAGAGAACGGGAGCACCCCAAGGCGAGACACTTGGTCGAATAAAACCCTTCTCAATCATATCATGAAGCTGCTTCCTTAATTCTCTCAACTCGATTGGAGCCATACGGTAAGGAGCTTTGGCTATGGGTCCAGAACCAGGTACAAGATCAATAGAGAACTCAACATCACGCTCGAAAGGAATCCCGGGCAAATCTTCAGGGAATACATCAACGATATCACGAACTATAGGCAAATCTTCAATATTTGGCAAAGAGGTAGTTGAAGAAGTCACAATACACAAGTATGCTTGGTGACCCTTTCTTACCATACTCACCAATTTCATTGTGGAAATCAAAGACACACCTTTTTGGGGATGAGATCCCTTATAGGTTATTCTAACTCCTAAAGGACTCTTTAAATAAATCTTTTGATCACGACACTCGAACCTAGCATGGTACAATGCTAACCAATCAATACCTATAATTATATCGAACTCTCCTAGAGGGAACTTAAGGAGATTAGCGGGAAAGATAGAACCCGCTATCGATATTGGAATATTAGGATAAAGAGTAGAACAAGAGATAATATCTCCGGATGGTAAGAATATGGGAGTATCCTCACTAGATGTAGGCTCAATAGATAATTTATTAACATAAGTCGAAGACACAAAAGACATAGAAGCACCGGTATCAAATAGAATAAGACACGGTTGCTCTAAGATTGAGAACATACCCGTAAATATCTCTGGATGAGCATCGGCTTCGGCACGACTCATAACAAAGATAGAACCCTTAGGTTTAGCAATTGGGGGTGGCAACTTTAGATCGGGGCAATCCTCATAACGGTGACCACCCTTTTGACAAAAGTAGCAAATATAAGGTCGGTTGGAACAAGACACACAGGGATGGTATGGTTGTCTACAACGGTTACATTGACGACCTTGAGCTTGAGGAGTATAAGGCCTATGAGCCACATTAGAAATAGCTCAGGGAATGAAAGGAGCGGGAACTCTTGTGTTTGCATTTGAAGGAGGATTAAATCTCCTCTTGTTGGCATAGGAGTTAGAATAAGACGTAATAAACGGTCTCTTGCCAAAGACATTTGGCCTAGGAGTGAAAGAAGGAGAGGGATTATTCATCATAGCTTCATCCCTAATGGCCTTCAGGGAATTCTCGGCCCACAAGGCATCATCATATAAATCCCCAAAGGAAGTAGTATTCCTCCTCACTTTACTTTGAAGTACAGCACTCAGCTTGTTGCGGTAGTAGAAAGCTCGGTCCTCGTCATCTCGGATAAGCCTCGGAGCAAAATGAGCAAGCTTGTTGAACTCCGTAGTGAAGTCTTGTGCTGACAAGTTACCTTGCTTAAAGTCAATAAACTCCTTGAGCCTTTGTTGCTTAAGCTCCTTAGGATAGAATCGACCTTCCACTAGAGCTTTGAAACAAGTCCAATTGAAATCATCTTCGAGAGTAGCGGCGACACTAGTAATAGCCCACCAATTATCTGCTTCCCTTAAAAGGAAATGATTTGCGATCCTCACCTTGTCCTCTTCACGGACTTGGTATAGATCAAACTGCTTCTCCATCTCTCGGAACCATTCCGATAGCTTAGTAGGGCCCGGCTCTCACCGTAAGGTATAATCTTACTCCTATCTATTTGACCTGCTATCCTAGCGTAGCCTCCTTGATGGTTATCTTCTCTACGAGGGGGAACTTGGTTGGCTTGACCTAAAGCCGCATCTTGTTGATTTTTCAACACTTGCGTAAGAGCTTCCAGCATGACATTCTCTACTACTTGTGGTCTAACCATCTTCATAAGAAACAAACAAAAATTAAGGCACTCCTATCAATTAGCATAAATAAATAGACTACCAAGTAAAGTCCTTAACTTCTACCCATCTCTCATTTATTATTTCAAGGTCAAGTAGTTTAAGTTTAGGGTTCACGTCTGTGCGTCGGGAGCGATAAAGCTCTGATACCAACTATGACAACCCTCGCGAATACGGAAATAAAACATACAAGCATGTGATTTAATTAGCGGAAATACGGTGTTTTTAAAACATTTTAACATGCAAATAGAAAATACGAGGAGTGTCAAATGTTACAAACCAAATACAAAATACTACAAGAGACGTAGTCTCTCAAAGTGTTAACAAAAGACAAGTTATTTAGCAAGTAGCTAAGAAACGTCTAGAGGTGTTTCATCCAGGGACAACGCCCGCTAGCTCACACCGGAACCCAAAATATCAAGCAAAATGCCATCCAATCAAGCAACCTGTTCATCCATTAAAAACATGAACGCCACAATCAGTGGGGAGTAACTCCGGGTTCTCCCAGCCATATCACATTAAACGTACATAAAAGGAAATACAAAAGTAGAAGCATGCATATATAGATATACATGTGAAATACGATAAGGATAGATAGGCAATTCAATATATAATGATAAGAGCATATGAAGTACAAGTCCGAATCCATCATGTTATACAAAGACTCGTGGAAGACACTCTTAGGCAACCGAATACGCTCACTAGGGCTTGCATCTCACCGTTAGCGGTATACGTTTGATAAGATTGAGACTCGACAAATAAACCATGCCAAGTCATCCAATGATCACGAATAATCAATCTTGTAATCATCCATCCAAACATACCAATACATTGACGACATCTCTCACGGTAAATGAAACGCACTAGCACCGTGTACATGGCAAGTATGATTAAAAGGCATCCACGAGATAAACATTTCCCTGCACGCATACACGATAAACATTTAGTATATGTAGACTAATTGCCTCCTGGTAGCACGACGATAATAATACGGTCCTAGTCTAAATCTGGCAAGACTCTCGGAATAAACGTGTTCCGATTCGACATGCGATAAACGTTTCGCATCCAAGACTCGGTCAATAATAGACGCCGAGTACCCCAAATTCGGTCGACATTCACGAAAGAGGCGGAAAAGAGCACAAGCCTCATAACAAGCGGTACGCTACATACAAATAACACCACCTCGCAAGTATATAACATTTGACGGCCGGGTCGATCAACGCAAAGCGTTCGCCTCCCAACAACGTCTTCATATGCCCACTAACACATGCAATTAAACAGTAAGGATACATCCCCGTTCCCACATTCCAGCCTTACGAACGTGGAGGTAGCCAAGGGAATGAGAGTACATAGCACGTAGAAAATTAGTGCTCAAACCGTAACATTTGTAAAGAACGACTCAAAGCGGGACATACCAAAAACCGTCACAAAACATGCGATACAAGCGAGTGAAATATCATATATTCAAAACATTAATAATTAAAGTCATTCCGTATTTTTATACGATAAATGAACCATCGGAAATATTATAAATGAAAACGTAAACAAGAATTACAAGAACTTCTAGCAGGTGCTAGCCGGTCAGGTGGACCGGCTGCCGGCCACCCGGCTGGTAGATGCTGAGAGCCAGAGGGGCATCTAACAATAGGACTCGTGCTGCCGCAGCTATGGAGTAGGGCGAATCTAGCCAATTCAACAGGTTGTAATTCCCGAATGTCTCAATACCCTGATGTGGAATTTGGTAGTTTCGCTCAGCTTAAGGCTTTCCTTTCTTTAATGGATACCCCATTGAAGTCGACTAAATGTGTAGATCATAATGTGTTAACCTACTTGGGTATTAGTGAGGATATGGATCATATCTTTCAGACAATTGGGATGTATGGTTTGTACCAACTTCAAAAAACGTCTTATGCCTTTTTGTCCCTGGAATTTCTGAGTTCGTATGTATACCACGTGAGAGGTAAGAAAGTTAGCTTTTGATTGATAAAGGTCAATTTTGAGGTGACCCTAGATTAGGTGGCACATCACTTGGGCGTAGAGAAGGCTAATAAGGAGAGTGTAGAGGTGATAGGATCGGATATGGGTGCTACCAGCTATTTTCCTTTCCTTATGCTGCGACCTGTGCCTAATGTTAGTCTATTAATGATTAATGATATGCAAAACCCGACCCTACGGTTGTTTTTGAGGAAGTAGTAGTTGAGCCGTCATTCGGTCCCCGAGAATAATTCCATCACCAACCCTATTACCAGTACCCGCATTACCCGACTTTGCATGATACGAGGATGCAGGTAAGTGAGTTGACTGGGAGGCTAACAATTTCCTTAATGTTGTGGAATATGAAAGAGATGGCTCACGTGCAGAATGTGGGGACTAGTTTAGCCTAGCGGGGATGGTGGAGGGGAGTAGGCGATAACAGCGGAGTGTTCGATTACTATGGGGTGAACATGGCTAAGTGGAGGACATCTATCACCTATTTCTATGGTTGCCTCACCAGACCTTGGGGTGCCAGCTATGGCAGACAGTTGGACGTCGAGAGGAGATGGCTCAATGGAGATCCTTATGGACCTGGTGGTGGCGAAAAGACTTTCGGAGAAGCCAATGACGAGAACATGGATGAAGATGCGGGAACTGAGCAGTGACGCGAGCCTCGTGTTAGATTTTTGCCGTTGGTAATCTTTTGTTGTTGTTGGTTCGGTAAACTCTTTCTTTATTTGTTTATGGTATTTGCATTTGGAGACAATATTTTGTGTTGTAATCGTCCATTAGGCCAAGACTTAGTACTACTTTGATGACGGTTTTGTGTTTGCTTAGGCTAGTATGGTTTGATTTGGACTCATGTGTGTTACTTGGGATTAATGGTAGACGGAAGAATGAATGGGCGTCGGAATAGTAGACCTTTCTCAGTGGCACTCGACCGAGTGACAGGGGATAGTCGGCCGAGTTCAGTCAAACCGACCGAGTACGCCATGAAGTCGATCGAGTGAAACTAGATCAGTAACTTATGCATTAGTTTCAAATTTGACACTCGACCGAGTGCCCTGGTACTCGACCAAGTAAATCTCACTCGACCGAGCATCGGTGATTTTATCTCGAAATTCACGCCATGAGTTGTAATATTATATTGATGTTGTGTGATGAGTTCGTCATTTTTCAAGATCTTCAAAGATTTAATTGAAACGTGTGTGTTAGTGTTGGAAGTCTTAACACTATGCTCCTAAATAACAGCTACAAGAAAAGTTATATTAATTGAATTTGTAGGAAATTCTGATCATCGTCGTTAATCTAATATTGGTTGATAATCGTATCTTTATATGATAACAATTGTATGCTTTTGATGATATGCGACCGCTTGTACTATAATTAAAGTAACACGATGTAACCATTCCATTACCTAGTATTATGTTTGGGGTAGGATAACGGTATATTCGTATGTAATATTTCTTGGCTTGGTGTGGTTTACGTTTTAAATCATTAAAGGTACGTAATTCATTACGGAGGTCTTGTATACTTAGTATTGATATTATTCTTATTTATTTTAGTAAGTTAATCGTTTATGTGATAAGAGTGAATTGTGGAATAATTAAATATGTAGTTGGTTTACGAACGTGTAAATTGTCATAACATTGGGGATTGAAGTTCTTTATTGTAATGTGTTAGTCTCGCGAACAGAACTTCGGCGACGAAGTTCTTTTTAAAAAGGGTTAGATAACATCGCAGACATTGTAGTGACTCTAAAGTAGTTATATTCGGAAAATAATTATATATAATTGCGTTATTAATAAGTTTTGTGGCATTAAAAGTAACCGTTGTGACTAAGTGAATGTGGATGATATGTGACTAATGTGACTTTGTTTACCTAGCGAACGTTCATAACGTGGAATGTTCACATTAATGGGTACGAGATGATTGTATGAACATGTTAGGTCAGTTATAATATGGATATCAATTGTAGAATTATGTAATGGAATAATCGATGGTATGATAGGTGATCCTTTGCCATTAACTTGGGGCGATGAGTGAATGTTGTCAATGGTGTGAGACGGATGTGAAAGAGTCTCGTGAATAGTGATACACTTTTAACCTTAGTCGTTGTATTCGTCATTACGAGAGGAGGACGAACTTCAAGAGCGAAGATCCTTTTTAAGGGGGAACACTGTAATACATGCCCTTTTTGAGACCGTATACAGTCCTTTGCCCATGCGAAACCCTTAAGGGATGGGGTAGTAGGACCCCGTACTCTCTAGCATAGCGTACTTGACATAGTAGGCCGTACTCGGTCAAGTGTTGGTGACTCTCGACCGAGTGCAACGTACTCAACCGGGTGCCTCTTTACTCGGTCCAGTGCCTCGGAATCAGATCATGTTAAATATATAACGTAGAGGCTGCGACGTTAACCATTTTATTTCAATATCATTTCTACCTTTCTCAAGAAACTAAACCTAACTTCTCCTTCTCCTTCTCCTTCTCCCCTAGCCTTACCTTCTTACCACCCAATGAATATAACACCTAGTATACTACCATGAGAGCATGACGGCAAGTGTGATCCGACGTAACCATGGAATAAATGTTCTGACCAGGTAAGTGTCAACCCTCATAGTCTTTATTAGTAATAGTGACCATAGTTGTGATAGAAGTCGTACTATTAATTGTATGTTCAAATTTGCCGTTCTTGTATGCTTGTGTGTGACGGATGATGGTCGCATGCGGGATTGGTGACAAGTAGGGTTTCCATACTCAGTACTTTTGTATGTTGATTGATATGATATTGTTGATGATGGTTATTGATGATGTAATTGATTATGATTGTTGTTGATGATATTGTGACCCTGGCTATTGATGAAGGTTGTGATGATGGTTTTTTTTTATGGTGGTATGATGATTATTGGTTATATTTGGTGGCGCGGTCGAGAGACAGTTTAATACCCCGAGTTCGCCTTTCGGGGTTCTCCCGCCACCAGGGGATGTGCCCATTAATGTTCCAGGAACTCACATTGCGATGAGAGAGGCTTTTGATGTCAAGTGTTGTGGTCTGCCATCGTTCGGCGGGAACTTGGTTACTGGGGTCGATATTAATTACTAGACACTTGATTTATTTGTTGTGATGGTTTGATTGCGTTTTGGCTTTGGTTGACGTATTAATGTACGTACCCCTTCTTTGTTGTTGTAACCGTGATGATCCATTGGGGAATTGTGAGGCGGTTGTTAGACGGTTATCTTCGTGGATAGTTGGGATAGCTGGGGATGCGACGACTTGATAGCCGCGATTACTATCGCTGAGTCCTAGAGTTATCAGACGAGTCTATTTTATTATGCTGTGTTGGATTATTCTATAAAGTGTAATTATAATTGACGATATACGTTTTTTCATTATTTTTTTATATGTACTACCTCGGGCAACCGAGATGGTAACACAATTATCTACTGGAGAATGTCTTCCTAAGGCTCCTTGGTAAATATGTGGGTGTTACAGTACCACCAATCGTGATGCCGTAAACAAGCACATCGTCGTGTCCAGGGCAAGCAGTAGACACAATGAGCCATTCTGCAACATGTCACCCTCAGACCCATGTCCTAACCACCTGCACTATCTCCTCCATGGTGGGAACCATGAGAAGAGACCCACAGAGTCTATGGGGTTGGTTTCTCGTAACCGCTCCATTTAAAACACACCTCCAAACACCAATTAAAATATCACAACCACAATCAATCACCCAAATTCCAATGCATGTCACAATCATATCATAGTCCACATCAATCAATTACATACACAAAAAACGAGTAGATTAACCTACCATTAATAAAGAACAGTCAGAGGCAAGCTCACACAAGAAATATAGAAGTTCTCATCTTGTGATACACGGGTTTCGCGATCCTTTCCAAATTGTGATGGACGGGGTACCACGGCTGGAGAAACGAGGGATAAGTGTGAAAACACACATTTGTAGAGTCGCCACCTACATTTGTGGGAAGTTTGAACTGTTCGAAAACTTTATGTCATGTCAAGACACAAAGGAAATACATGAACACTAAGAACTCGTTACCCTTAGCATTCTCTGTCTAGATTGACTCTGGTGGATGCAATTGAACACGGATGTTCACTGACAACAACAAAATGTGTCGTGTTTAGTAGTGTTTATTAGATTCATTTAATGTACTTTTTACGGGTCATTAGCATCGTTTTATGCTAACCTTAGTCCTTGTAATGATGTTGTTATTTAGTATTTTGAAGTCAAATTTTAGAGTCAAGACCGGAAGTCAACAAAAGTCAAAGTCAAAGTCAAACCCGAGACCCAAACCCGACAATTGGAGTGGGCTAGGAGCAAATTATCAATGCAAGAAAAGCAAGTCCAAAGGTTCAATGGAAGGCAAGGCGAGACTAAAGTCCAAAGGGCTCAACGAAAGTCAAGGCGCTCAACCAAGGGGAAAAACTAGCAGCATGAAACGCTGCCAGCGTGCTTGAACGCTGCCGGCGTCCCACAACGCTGCCAGCGTCCGTGGGCGCTGCCAGCGTCCTAGCCTGAGACAGGTGTTTTTTCATTCTCCGTCTTGTCATTTTGAGGCTCATTTCACGAAGGCCCTAGGTTTCCGGAGCCAAGGGTATAAAAGAGCCAAATTGTAGAGAGAGAGAGGCATGCAACATTCCACAACAAAACACATTAGAATTCTCTCAATTTTTGTTCTTCATTTTTGGCTAGTAATTTGGTTGAAATTTATTTTGGGTTATAATACTTGGATTATGGGTAGCTAATCTTCCATTTCTTAGTGTAATTGGAACAAGTTCTCTCTTTTTAGCATTGTAAGACCTTTTGAACCTCTTCTTCTCTATTTAATACCATTTTCTCATGTTTAAATTCCTTTGTTGAGTGAATTATTGTTGAGACTCACCATCTTAGCAAGTGTTTGTTTAATTAGTGCTTTGTCTAGATAAATTTGGTTAATTTGTCTTAATATTGTTGAAGCAACCTTGAAAGATTGTAACTTTGGTTTAAAAGTTGGAATCTTTTGAGTGGAATTTGGTTTATTGTGTGTTTAGAACATGGTTTAATTTTTTATTACATGATTCTAGCTTGTTTGTTTGGTTTTGTTCATAAAGCTTGCATCTTTGATTTGGTCTCATGGTTTAATGGGTGTAAATTGGGTTATAAAGGGTCATCCTTGGTTGATTTAATCCTTGTTGACTAATTTCTTAGAAACTTGTATTAGATACTTAGAGAAGAGAGGAAAGGAAGAGTCTTTACTTTGTTAATTGTTGGGAACTTGGGAAAATTACACTAAGTTGTTTCTCCATATTTGAATATTTGAATCTTTAGTTTTTGTTGGTTATTTTAGACTTTTTAATGAATTTCTCCAATCAATCTTTCTCCATATATGTTATCCTACATGTTTTTGCCATTGTTAATATCATAGTTTGTAATTAATTCAAGTTTGTGTCTTAATCAGTGTCTTAATTTGTCATTAGAGTAATTAATTAGTAATTAGTTTTGTTAATTGGTTTTTAGCAAGAGTCTAGATTTGTTAATTTAGTTAGTACCGCCTTCTCTTGGGTTCGACCCTATTCTTACCATTTACTACCTTTATTTAAGATAGTTTGTGTTTGTTTAGGAGATATAAATTGTTATTTGATCGTAGATAATTAGCGGATTTAACGACACGCGGATTAGCTAATACCCCCGCACTTGGACTTTTACTCGTCCCGAGTAAAACTCGAGATTAGCAAGAAAACACGAGTCCAAACATAGCATGTGAAGGTAATGACCTCTCTTCCCTCACCACTACCTTCTTATATCTCCCTCAAAACACAACCACCTATTAAAAGAAAATGACTCAAAGTTGTTGTGACACACTCTTCCCTTACCACTTCCTACTTAACTCCCTCAATAACAAGACTCGACACACCACCAACTCCGACTCATCCACACATCCTCCCTCCTTATACTCCGAGATGGTAATAGTCACTTGGTTGGCCCCAAACTACACCAATTGCACAACCAAGTAACCAACAAAAGAAATCCACCGATTTGGAAATAATTGTGTGACTCAAAATAAAAAATAAAAAAGAGGTCCTAAGCTAGCCTCCTTCCAAATTCCTCCTTATTTCTGCCTTCTTTTCCCTCCAAAAATCCTCTTCATCGGAAGTATTTTGCTCAAACTTTTTTTTCTTTTTATTTTTCCATTTTTTTTTCTTGAAAATCCCTCATTTTGCCTAAGGTGCCCTTCCGGGTTTTCACCTTAGCTTTTCCTTTCCTCTCATTGGTGGCTCGCAACTCGATTTTTCATTTTGCCCGTAATGGCCTTTCGGGTTTTCATTCCGTCCTCGGCTACCTTCCCAATTTTTACCTAGGTGCCCACCCTTGTAGGTTTTCACCTAGCCAGGATTTTAAATTTTTTTTTTCTTTTATTTTTTTTTTCTTTTTCTTCAAAACAAAACAAAACAAAACGCATCAAATCAAAACAAATATACAATCCTCTCCCCCACACTTAGATTATACAATGTCCTCATTGTAGGGGAAAGGGTGGGATGTTTCATCAATTGTTAAAATCAGAAGAACCCGAGGCACCTCCTCGGTTTCTCCTCCTCTCCCTTTCTTCTCTAATTCTTCTTCTCCTTTCTAGGCCTTCATCAATGGCCTCTTGTGTGTAAGGAGTGGGGTAGCCGGGGTTTTGTTGGATCAACATGCCGAAAAGTGGGCTAGCCAAACTATACACATCCTCTTGTGCCACCGCATCTTCATATGAATCTAGAAGGTAGGTGTGGTGGCGCTCATTTTGAGCTTGGAAATGGTTTGTGGCTTGCTCCCTGCAAGCATTTTGTGCCGCCCACATGTCATTTTGCTCTTTCCACCTTTGGTTTTGTTGCTCCCTCCAAAGGCGGTCTTCCTCTTGCCACTCCACCATCCTCCTCCACTCTTCTTGTTGGGCCCTCTCGGCCTCCTCTCTCGGCCTCCTCTCTCAACCTCTCCCTTGCCTCCACTACATTATGCCAATCATTTAAGGACTCAAGCCTACCTCCTTGGATTTGTTTCCAATTGTAAGAGTCGTCCACCCGTCCACTTATGTGCTTGAGGACATCGTTGGTGCTAGCAAAGTATGATGCCATTTGTTGTTGCCATGGCTCCATTGGGGTGCTAGCACGAGTCTCCGCGTCATACATTGGCGTGTCGGTGTCTTGGTGGCTATGGTAAGATGATTGGGAATGGTATGTTGGTGGTTGTTGTTGTTGTTGTTGAAAAGGTGGGTTTTGGAAAGGTCCTTGCTCAATTGCGAGTATCTCCCTCTCCTCGTTAACTTGATCACTTCCCTCACATTGCTCTCTCCTTAGCCTCCTTCTTTGCCGCAAGGGCACTTCCTCTACCTCCGTCTCACTACTACTCTTCCCCAAACTCTCTTCCCTAGGGCAAAAGAAATCCTCCGGTTTGGGCCCCCTAGGTAAAGGATTGTTTAAAGGTCGAGGCATCTTCATATAGCTTAGGCCATTACTCCCCAACCAAAATCCTCTCAAAGGTTCCACTTTGCTAATTTTGAACATGTGCACCTCCTCTAGCCCAAAGTGGTTGTACCTTGTTAAACCCTTACAAGAGTTGATCTCTTGTTCCTCATCAATCCCCCCTTCATAATGTTGCACCAAAAAGGTAATCACCCCCCAAGGTGGATACTTGCTTTAGTGAATTTTTGGCGGTGCTTAATACAAGCTCTCATGAACAAGTCCGCCCAATCCGGTACCCCCACCCCTCCCGGGAGCATAGTCCACAAACACAACCGGATTTTCTCCGGTACCTTAGCGGGCTCTCCCGCGGAGTTAAAATGGTGGTAAGGAACCGGGCGATGAGTCGAAGCACGGGGTGGGTAATTGTGGAGAGTTTGGCATCTTTAGATGCAGTGTTACAACCCGTAATATTGTTCCACATGTTGTGCATTTCCCCTTTGGGGCATTTAATCTCTTCGGGGTTTTTGGTGATTTTTAGGATTTGGCGAATTTCGGAGATTGGGGCGTTGTGCCAATTTTGGTTGAGGAGGATGCGGTAGGCTCTTTCATTCCCCTCGGGTACGTCCAACTCGGACTAGGTAGCTAGGAACTCGTACGCGAAACTCTTATAGGTGTAATCCCAAGAGTGCGGTTAGAGATAAGCTTCTAGCCATACTTTAGCTAGCATATCCCTTGTCAAGTCGAACATTCCCAAGGCATGGAGGGTGCTTGAAGAAAAGAAGTTTGTTGTTATGAGGGGTTGTTGACGGGGTGTGGTGAGTTTGTCCCAGATTTTTTTATGTTGAGCACTCAACCTCTCATAACCCATGAACACCACTTCAACATCGGTGTCGAGCTCACTCACCGCGGCCCTCTTGTTCTTTCCCTTCCCAAACAACTTGGAGATTTTAGGAGCCATTTTCTCTAAAAAAATTCAACAATACAATACAACAGAACAACAAACAAACACTCAAGGTAGTTTTTCACTCAAACAAGCAATTCAAAAAACACTTGGTGTGCAACAATCTGAACACCTCAAAAGTTTAGTGTTTGTTGAATTCTTATGCCTTACTCAGAAATGTTTTACCAATCCTAGCTAAACAATCAATCAAGAGCAAGAAGAAACTCAAAATAAGACAAATTAAAGCCTAATTTTCGAGCAAAAATCAATGAATAATGGAAAGAGTTAAGTATTAAGTTATACCTTCTCGATTCCATAAAACTTAAGCTCCTTCAGGATTAAAATAAGAAAGGAATCCGTCAAAACCATTTAAAAACCCACTAAAGCTCCTCAAATTCGAATTTGAAAAAGAGTTTTCTAAAGGAATTTTTTTTGAGATTTTGAGTGATTTGGGTTGATTTTGAGGTGTTTGAATGTAGAATGAAGGTTAGAATGAAGAATTTGATTGATTTTGATGAAGTTTTGTGAATATTTGGGGGAGAAAGGTGAAGTTTTGAAGGATTGGGGTTGTTTTAGGGGTTTTTGTTCGTGGGAATTAAAGGTTGGAATGTTGAAGAACTCGTGCAAGTGAGGAAAGGAGAGGCTGATATCAGCGTTTGACGCTAGCAGCGCCCAGTGACGCTGGAAGCGTCCTATGACGCTGGCAGCGTCGTGGGACACTGGTAGTGTTTTTCACTGCCGGATTTCCTTCAAGTTTTCCACTTAGCCAATTTTTGGGTAAGTCTTCCAAACACCACTAGACTTTGATTTTCACTCCAATGACCCTTAATAACCTTCAATATCAAAATTTCACCGAGTCTCGCACTTTTCACCCGTGGCACGCATCTCGAGTCGGCCGAAAACTTGCAAAATCTTCACAAAATCGTTAGTAACTTCAAAAAATTTGATTGACGCTAATTCTAATTACTTAAAAACAACTCAAATATTAAAATTAACAATGAAACTTAAATGACATATTCACAAGAATAGAATATTTACACGATTTGCCGTTTATTTAGAGTCGATGGCTCGACTTAGTGGCTCCAAGCTTTTCAACCTTCATACACGGGGTCTTCAAGTAAGACCTCTTCATCCCCCTCCCAGGCACATCCCTTGAAATAATGCTTGAGGCGGTGGCCATTCACCTTGAGTAGCTTCCCGTCCCCGGCCCCTTCCACCTCAATTGCTCTATGAGTAAACACCTTCTTGACGGTGTAAGGTCCAAACCATCTAGACCTCAACTTACCCGGGAAGAGTTTAAAACGATTTTGGAACACAAGAACTTGATCCCTTTCTTTGAAAACTCGACGGTTTATCATCCCGTCGTGCCATTTCCTTGTTTTCTCCTTGTAGATTGAGAAGTTCTCATATGAATCATGGCGAATTTCCTCAAGTTCTTGCAATTGTAGCTTCCGGTGCATACCGCTCTCATCATGGCTTTGTGCTCAACCTCCACGGGGAGGTGGCAAGCCTTGCCATAGATGAGACGGAACGGGGACATGCCGATGGGGGTCTTAAATGCGGTTCTATATGCCCACAAAGCATCGACTAGCCTCTTGCATCAATCCTTCCTATCCGGATTCACCGTCTTTTCGAGGATCCCTTTAATCTCACGGTTGGAGAGCTCGGCTTGGCCGTTTTTTTGTGGGTGATAGGCCGTAGAAATCTTATGGTGCACCTCATACCTTTTGAGAAGGCTTCCAATCACCTTATTGCAGAAGTGGGTACCCCTATCACTAATTATAGGAAAATATGTTCTCTTGGATGAAGGTTGCTACAACTCTTGCATCATCGGTGCGGGTGGGAATTGATTCAACCCATTTTGACACATAATCTACCGCCAAAAGGATGTATAAGTACCCACATGAGTTAGGAAAGGGGCCCATAAACTCGATTCCCCAAACATCAAAGACTTCAAAATAGAGGAGGGGTTGTTGTGGCATCTCGTTCCTTTTTGTCAAGTTCCCCACCCTTTAGCATCGGTCACAAGTCTTCACAAATTTATGAACATCCTTGAAAAGGCTTGGCCAAAAGAAAGCGCATTCAAGCACTTTCTTTGCGGTTCTTTGTGCCCCAAAGTGTCCTCCACATGCATAGTCATGACAATGATGTAGGATGGATGGACTCTCACTCTCGGGCACGCATCTTCTTACAATTTGATCTTGGCAAAATTTCCACAAGTATGGGTCATCCCATATATAGTTCTTTGCATCGGACTTTACTTTGCTCCTTTGATTGGAAGACAAAAGGCTTGGAAGCCGCTTTGTTACCAAATAGTTGACCATGGTAGCATACCATGGCTCCTCCACTTGGATAGCATATAAGGACTCATGAGAGAGACCTCCTTCAACCTCATCAAGAGGGCATGATGGTCTTCCTTCAAGGTTTAGCCGGCTTAGATGATCCGCCACCACATTCTTCACCCCTTTCTTGTCCTTTATCTCTACATCGAATTCACTCAGGAGAAGAATCGACCTCAACAACCTTTGTTTTGCATCCTTCTTTGCCACAAGATATCTAATGGCGGCATGATCGGTGTAGATGATCACCTTTGTGCCAAAGAGATAGGATCGAAATTTCTCTAGGGCATATATCACACCAAGGAACTCCTTCTCCGTTGTAGAGTAGTTCTTTTGAGCGTCATTCAAGAGTGTAGATGCATATTGAATCACATGGGGTCCTTTGTCACTCTTTTGACCCAAAACCACTCCCAATGCGTAGTCACTTGCATCGGTCATGATTTCAAATGGAAGGTCCCATTGCGGTGCTTGAATAATTGGTGCGGTGACCAATCTCTTTTTCAAATCATCAAAAGCTTTCCTACAAAAGGTATCAAAGAAAAACTCCGCTTCTTTGTGCAAATGCTTACATAGGGGGTTAGCAATCTTTGAAAAGTCTTTAATAAATCTCCGGTAGAAACCGGCATGTCCTAGAAAAGACCTAATGTCTCGGGTGTTAGATGGATAAGGTAAGGTTTTGATAATGTCAACCATAGCCTTATCCACCTAAACCCCCCTTTTCGACACTACATGTCTTAGAACAATGCCACTAATCACCATGAAATGACATTTTTAGGAGTTTAAGATGAGATGGGACGCTTGGCATCGCTCTAAGACAAGAGCAAGGCGTGTTTTAGACATGCATCATAGGAGTCCCCATGGACGGTGAAATCGTCCATGAATACTTCTATGATCTTTTCTACATAGTCGGAGAATATAATCAACATGCACCGTTGGAAGGTTCCCGGTGCATTACATAGACCAAATGGCATTCGGCGATAAGCAAATGTACCGAACGGACATGTGAATGTGGTCTTGACTTGGTCCTCGGGTGCGATTGGGATTTGAAAATATCCCGAGTACCCGTCAAGGAAACAATAGAAAGCTTTTCCCGCTAGTCTTTCTAACATTTGATCAGTAAATGGTAGCGGGAAATGGTCTTTCAAAGTAACCGCATTCAAGCGGCGGTAGTCAATACACACCCTCCAACCGGTTTGTGGTCGGGTGGAGACCAAGTCTCCTTGTGCGTTCTTGATTACCGTCACTCCTCCCTTTTTGGGCACGACTTGAGTTGGGCTTACCCAACGGGAGTCGAAAATAGGGAAGATGATGCCCATTTGTAAAAGTTTAATTACCTCCTCTTGCACTACTTCTGCCATTGGTGGATTGAGCCTTCTTTGGGGTTGTCGGACAGGTTTGGCATCCACTTCATGTCTTATCTTGTGCATGAAAGTCACCGGGCTTATTCCATTGAGATCCGCTATGCTCCACCCAAATGTATCTCTATGTTTGTGAAGCAAGGCTACAGATTTGCTCTCTTGTTCCTTGTTGAGCGTGCTTGAGATGATAAGAGGTAGGGTATGGTTGTCTCCTAAGAAGATATATTTTAGGTGACTTGGAAGGGTCTTCAACTCGACCTTCGGGAGCTTCACAATTGAAGGAAGGGGCTTGTGAAGGGTATGCTCAAATCAAAGAGCTCGGATAAGTTTTCCAGACCAGGACGCTGCCGGCGCTAGGGGACGCTGGCATCGTTGTGTGACGCTGGCGGCATTGTGTGGCGCTGCCAGCGTTTGCCAATGAAGTCCCCTGTTTTTAGCATCTCGATGATGTTGAGTTCTTCATAAGTGTCTAGTAGCTATTCTCTCTCCAATTCCTTTAGATGTTCCTGCACCTCAACCGACAACAACAAACTTAAACCCTCTTCTTCCATATTGTCAGTTACGGCCACCTCAAGTGGGTCCCTATCACATAATTTGTACATTTGATGCACCAAAGGCTCAAAAATATCTAAGAAGAAACAAGATTGAACATCACTAGGGTGTCTCATATAGTCATAGATATTATAGGTCAATCTCTTTCCCTCGAACTCCATTGTTAAACATCCGTTTGACACATCAGTCTTGGTCTTAGAGGTTGTCATGAATGGCCTACAAAGGAGAAGGGGAGTGGCACTTGAACTAGACTCCATATCTAAAACATAGAAGTCCGCCGGGAAGACAAGGTTATCTACCTCTACTAGCACATTCTCCATTAAGCCTTTGGGATAGACATTAGACCTATCGGCTAATTGAATAACCACATTGGTCTTAGACAAAGGTCCTAAGCCTAGGGTCTCATAGGTGGATAGGGGCATGACATTAATAGAGGCTCCAAAGTCTAACATGGCACGTTTGAAACTTTGCCCTCCAATGGTGCAAGGGATGGTGAACATGCCTGGGTCTCCACATTTCTTTGGTAATTTTTGTTTGACAATTGCCGAAACATGCTTACTCACCCTAACCCTATGGGTTCCTTTCTTAGGATTTCTCTTAGGTGTACAATGTTCTTTCAAGAACTTTGCATACCTAGGGACACTATTTAAAAAATTGAGAAGAGGAATGTTTACCTCACACTTCCGGAAAGTTTCATACAAGTCGGTCTCCTTGTCATACTTCCTTGTGCTTATCAAAGCACTAGGAAATGGGACTTCCGGTATGTATTCCTCAACCGCATCATCATCAATAATGTCTTTACCCATCTTTGAAGTGTCTCCCTTGGGGTCCTTGCTTGTGGATGCCCCTTCCCCATTCCTTGATAGTTCTTCTTTACCAACTACTAACTCTCCTTGGTCTTCAATTCAATTTCCAAGGTCTCCATCTCAAGATTCTTCATCTTCTCCTTGCTTTTTCCAAGGGGGTGTTGATAAGCGATATTTTGTACTAATTTATCCCCCGTTTTAGATCGATTTCTATATGATTTATGCACTTTGTTAAGTGATTAACGAGCTAATATTACTATTCTAGTTGTTTTGCGTGCTTTGTCTCGTTTTATAGGAAATGAAGCGGTTTTGCTATATTTTCTTACTTTATGTAGCAAAGGCACTAGAATACAAGTTTACGAGGAACCGATGATAGCAATTTCATGATTGGATCACAATTCCCATTGCATCATTCCTCAAAGTGGATTGGTCTTGACTTTTGACTTAGTTTCTCAATTAAAACACAAGCCCAAGTCAACCAAAGCCTGGCCCAAGACCATTTCCGAGCTGCAAACTACCAAAACAAGGCATAGGATTCCGTGCCCAAAGAAGAACTTCGAAGAGACGAAAGAAGATCCATCAGGGTTACATACCTGATCGGATTTACCATATACCCGATCTGGTATGTATGCTGCTGAGCGCCTCTTGCCTCTTCTTCTCCCAAGCTTTAATGGGGATGTTTATTGCCTTGTCTAGGGTATGAATCCGGATGGAAAAGCTCAACCTTGCAGCCCTATAAAAGCCTAAGATCATCATCATCATAGGAGGAGAAGAGATTACAACACATTACATTAGAAATATTATATTACATTAGATTACATTACATTCCAATCATATTATCATCTCTTACATTTAGCATGTAACAGCCGGAAATGTACCCTATTTTTATAGTGAAAATATTTTACGGATGCTTTTCAGCGAATTTAAGTTTTAAATTAGAATTTATTATCTCGAGTCAAATTTAGAATTTCCGAGTTCGTATTTGGAATTTCCGCGAAATTCCATGAGAATCCCGTCGTAAGGCGAGTTTGACTTTCTTTGACTTTTTCTCTCATATTTCCCTTATATTCCCTCATACTCCCTTAACCTATTTTTCATTCAACACAATTCAACCTTACTTCTTCCTTAAGCAAAACCAAAGAAACCCTAGCCTCCATAATCTTTCCGATCTTTGAATCACCGTATCTCCTTCGTTTCTTGTTGAAATTCTCGTAAGTTCGTCTTATTCTTCCCCTCTTATCATCCTCTATCCGTATTGATAATAAAATTACCGTCTTTCTCGCTTTTCAAACTTTCCGTCTTTCTCAATGTGAAGTAAATTCATCTTTTATGATCTATTTGTAGGTGGTGACCTCCAAGATCCCGACAAAGACTATTTCCTAATTGAAGAGGAGCTTGACGAGTAGTGAAGACGCAATAAGGTAAAGGTGAAGGGTTACTCAGTATCATTTACGTGTTTTACGTGATTTCTAGGATAGAAACCGTATTTAGATTACGGTTAGTAAACTTATGACTTGTATTATTGTTGATGGATGTTGTTTATTGAGTATTCATATGAGAAGTGATGAATTAGAATGATAGTCGATAATTATTAAAAGTTGAACCTTGGGGAATTTGATGTTTTTCGTGCATATGGACCCCAGCCGGTCGATCGGCAGCCGGTCATACCACCGGCTGGGGCAGTGGCTGTATATTGTTGTTGTTACGTTGAAGTTTAAGCATGAGTTAGGTCTCAGACGGTCGACCGGCAGCCGGTCAGTCGACCGGCAGCCGGTCAGACCACCGGCTGAGACACCCCTACTTTTCCTTTGATTTTCTCATATGCCTATGGGTCCCAGCCAGGTGACCGGCCGCCGGTCCAGCTGACCGGCTGGGACACACTGATGTTTGAAGTTAATTTTCGTATGACTATGGGCCTTAGCCTGTAGACCGGCTGGCTCCTGCTGGAGTTCTTTGTAAATTTTGTTTACAGTTTTCATTTATAATAATTCCGATCGTTCGTTTATCGTATAATTTTACGTAGTGACTTATAATATTAATGTTTTAAATATATAATATTTCCTCCGCTTGTATCACATGTTTTGTGACGGTTTTTGGTATGTTTCCACTTTGAGTCAGTTTTTACAATTGATACTGTTTGAGCACTATTTTGTATTGTGCTTTGTACTCTCATTCCCTTGGCTACCTCGACGTTCGTAAGGCTGGAATGTCAGAATGGGGAGGTATCCTACTGCTTAACTGCATGTGTTAGTGGGCATACGACGACGTTGTTGAGAGTTGAACGCATTGCGTTGATCGACCCGGCCGTCAAATGTTGTGTACTTGCGAGGAGGTGTTATTTGCATGTAGCGTACCGCTTGTTATGAGGCTTGTGCTCTTTTCCGCCTCTTTCGTGAATTGATCTACCGAATTTAGGGTACTCGGCGTCTATGATTGACCGAGTCTTGGATGCGAAATGTCATCGCATGTCGAATCGGAAAACGTTTATTTCGAGAATCTGGCCAGGTTTAGACTAGGACCGTATTAGTATCGTCGTGCTTCCAGGAGGAAATTAGTCTACATATACAAAATGGATTGATTCGTGTATGCGTTCAGGGAAATGTTATATCCCGTGGATGCCTGTTAATCGTACTTGCCATGTACACGGTGCTAGTGCGTTTCATTTACCGTGAGAGATGTCGTCTTGTGTCGTTGTCTTTGAATGCGTGATTTCATGATTGTATTCATGGTCATTGCATTACTTGGCATCGTCTATGTATTGGTATGTTTGAATGGATGATAACATGATGGATTTATTCATGGTCATAGCATGACTTGGCATGGTTTGTTTGTCGACTCTCAATCTTATCAAGCTTATACCGCTAACGGTGAGATCTAAGCCCTAGTGAGCGTATTCGGTTGCCTAAGAGTGTCTTCCCCGAGTCTTTGTATAACATGATGGATTCGGACTTGTAACTCTTATGCTCTTATCATTATATATTGAATTGCCTATCTATCCTTATCGTATCTCACATGTATATCTATATGTATGCATGCTCTACTTTTGTATTTCCTTCTATGTACGTTTAATGTGATATGGCTGGGAGAACCCGGAGTTACTCCCTACTGATTGTGGCGTTCATGTTTTTCATGAATGAACATGTTGCTTGCACGGATGGCTTTTTGCTTATGCTATTTTGGGTTCGGGTGTGAGCTAGCGGGCGTTGTCCCTGGAAGCTTCACCTCTAGACGATTTTAGCTAGTTTGCTAAACACTTTTACTTTGTTAACCTTTTAAGAGACCCCGTCTCTTGGTTGTATTTCGTACTTAGTTTGTAATATTATGACACTCCTCGTATTTTCTATCTTGCATGTATAAAAGTTTTTAAAATACCGTATTTGCGCAAATTAATGCACATGCTTGTATGTTTTATATTTCCGCATTCGCGAGGGTTGTCACAGTTGGTATCAGAGCTTTATCGCTCCCGACGCACACACGTGAACCCTAAACTTAAACTACTTGACCTTGAAATAATAAATGAGAGATGGGTAGAAGTTAAGGACTTTACTTGGTAGGCTATTTGTTTATGCTAATTGATAGGAGTAACTTAATTTGTTTTTGTTTCTTATGAAGATGGTTAGACCACGATTAGCTGAGAACGTTATGATGGAAGCTCTCACTCAAGTGCTGAAAAATCAGCAAGATGCGGCGTTAGCTAATGCCAACCAGGTTCCCCCTAGAAGGGAAGATAACCATCAAGGTGGCTACGCATGGGTAGCTGGACAGATAGCTAGAAGTAAGATCGTACCATATGGTGGAGAACCGGACCCTACGGAGCTATCCGATTGGTTCCGCGAGATGGAGAAGCAGTTCGATCTATACCAAATCCGCGAAGAGGACAGGGTGAGGATCGCATAGCACTTTCTTGTTAGGGAAGCTGATAACTGGTGGGCTATCACAAGTGCCACCGCTGTTCCTGATGAAGACTTCAACTGGCTTGCTTCAAAGCTCTTGTGGAGGGTAGATTCTATCCTAAAGAGCTTAAGCAACAAAGGCTTAAAGAGTTCATTGACTTTAAACAAGGCAACTTATCAGCTCAAGAGTTTACTACAGAGTTTAATAAGCTTGCGCATTTTGCGCCGAGGCTTATCAGAGATGATGAAGACCGAGCATTCTATTATCGTAACAAGCTGAGTGCCGTTCTGCAAAGTAAAGTGAGGAGGAATACTACCTCCTTTTGAGATCTTTATGATGATGCCTTGTGGGCCGAGAATTCAATGAAGGCTTTTAGAGATGAAGCTTTGATGAATAATCCCTCTCCTTCTTATGCTCCTAGACCGAATGTTTATGGGAAGAGACCGTTTATTCCGTCTCCTTCTAGTTCTTATGCTAACAAGAGGAGATTCAATCCTTCTAATGCAAATATAAGAAATCCTTCTCCTTTTATTCCTAGAGCTACTTCAAATGTGGCTCATAGGCCTTATGCTCCTCAAGCTCAAGCTCAAGGTCGTCAATGTAACCGTTGTAGACAACCACACCACCCCGGTGTGTCTTGTTCCAACCGACCTTATGTGTGTTTCTTTTTTCAAAAGGGTGGTCATCGTTATGAGGATTGCCCCGATCGAAAGTTGCCTCCTCCTCCTAAACCTAAGGGTTCAATCTTTGTCATGAGCCGTGCCGAAGCCGATGCTCATCCTGAGATCATTACGGGTATGTTCTCGATCTTAGAGCAACCGTGTCTTATTCTATTTGATACCGGTGCTTCTATGTCTTTTGTGTCATCGACTTATGCTAGTAAATTATCTATCGAGCCTACATCTAGTGAGGATACTCCCATATCCTTACCTTCCGGAGATATTATCTCATGTTCTACTCTTTATCCAAATGTACCAATATCTATTTCGGGTTCTATCTTTCCCGCAAATCTCCTTAAGTTTCCTCTAGGAGAGTTTGATATTATATTAGGTATAGATTGGCTAGCTATGTATCATGCTAGGTTCGAGTGTCGTGATCAAAAGATTTATTTAAAGAGTCCTTTAGGGGTTAGAATAACCTATAAGGGATCTCATCCCCGTAAAGGTGTGTCTTTAATTTCCGCTATAAAATTGGTAAGTATGGTTAGAAAAGGTCACCAAGCATTCTTGTGTGTTGTGACTTTTTCAAATACCTCTTTGCCAAGTATTGAAGATGTGCCTATTGTACGAGAATTCGTTGATGTATTCCCCGAAGATTTGCCCGGGACTCCTCCCGAGCGTGATGTTGAATTCTCTATTGATCTTGTTCCTGGTTCGGGTCCCATAGCCAAAGCTCCTTATCGTATGGCTCCTACCGAATTGAAAGAGTTAAGGAAGCAGTTAGATGATATGAATGAAAAGTGTTTTATTCGACCAAGTGCCTCGCCTTGGGGTGGTCCCGTTCTTTTTGTGAAAAAGAAAGATGGTTCTATGAGGCTTTGCATTGATTATCGTGAATTGAATCGGATTACAATCAAGAATAGGTATCCTTTGCCAAGAATTGAAGATTTGTTTGATCAATTAAAGGGTGCTTCTATATTTTCCAAGATTGATTTGAGATCCGTTTATCATCAAATTTCTGTTCGAGATGTTGATATTCCGAAGACCGCTTTTAATACAAGGTATGGTCATTATGAGTTCAAAGTAATGCCATTTGGATTGACGAATGCTCCCGCTATCTTTATGGACCAAATGAACCGCACATTTAGTGAGTATCTCGACAAGTGTGTGGTGGTGTTCATTGATGATATTCTTATTTTCTCCAAGTCCGAAGAAGAGCATGCTATTCATTTGAGGATTATTTTGGGTGTTCTACGTCGTCAGAAGTGGTATGCTAAGTTCTCCAAGTGTGAATTTTGGTTACCTAAAGTGTCCTTTCTTGGGCATGTGATTTCTAAAGAAGGTGTTATGGTGGATCCTTCGAAGATTGAAGCCGTTGTTGATTGGGAGAGTCCGACTGATATTAGAGAGATTCGAAGTTTTCTTGGTTTAGGTTGGTATTACCGAAGATTTGTCAAGGATTTCTCTAAGCTTGCTAGACCAATGACTCAGTTATTGAAGAAGGAAACCAAGTTCCTATGGAATGAAGCTTCTGAAGAAGCGTTTCAAGAGTTAAAGAAGAGGTTAACTACCGCTCCGGTGTTGACTTTGCCTGAAGATGGAATAGACTTTGATGTCTATTGTGATGCTTCTAAAATGGGATTGGTTTGTGTTCTTATCCAAAATAGGATGGTGGTGGCTTATGCTTCAAGGCAGTTGAGAGTTCATGAAGTGAACTATCCTACTCATGATTTAGAATTGGCCGCTGTTGTTCATGCTTTGAAAGTGTGGAGACATTACCTAATTGGAGTTCATTTTCGTATCTTCACCGATCACAAAAGTTTGAAGTACATATTTACTCAAAAAGAGTTGAATATGAGGCAAAGAAGATGGTTGGAATTGGTGAATGATTATGATTTTGAGTTGTTTTATCATGAAGGGAAGGCTATTGTTGTTGCCGATGCGCTTAGTAGGAAAGCTTCTTATGCATTGAATGCTATGCGGGTATTACCCGATGATCTTTGTGCCGAGTTTCGAAAGCTGAGTTTGGAATTCGTGGAGCGTGGATTTGTTTATGTCGGTGCTATGACTGCCGAGCCTGTTTTTCTCCGTGAGATCCGCGAAAGCCAAGTTTTTGATCTTACCTACAAGTCTATCCAAACCAAACTTCTTGAAGGTAAAGGTAAAGATTTCGAGTTTGATGATGAAGGTGTCCTTCGTTTCCATGGTCGTTTATTTGTTACTAATGCTCTTGATTTGAGGAAGCGAGTTCTTGATGAAGCTCACCTTTACCCTTATTCTATTCACCCCGGAGGTGATAAGATGCACAAGGATTTGAAACTACAGTTTTGGTGGTCGAACTTGAAGGGTGATGTTGTATCTTATGTTGGAAGATGTCTTACTTGCTAACAAGTGAAGATTGAACACAAGAGGCCCGGTGGATTGCTACAACCGTTGGATATTCCGCTATGGAAGTGGGAATCAATTTCTATGGACTTTGTTATGGCCTTGCCGAGAACCGTTGGAGGTAAAGATGCCGTTTGGGTTGTTGTTGATCGTTTGACCAAGTGTGCTAGATTTATTCCGATCAAAGAAACTTGGAGTTTGGATCGTTTAGCAAAAGCTTATGTTGATGAAATTGTTAGATATCATGGTGTTCCTATGGAGATTATATCCGACCGAGATACGAGATTTTGGAAAGCTTTGCAAGAAGCCATGGGTAGTAAGTTGTTGATGAGTACTGCTTTTTATGCCGCTACGGATGGTCAGACTGAGAGGACTATTCAGACTTTAGAAGACTTGCTTAGGGCTTTTGCTCTTGACTTCCAGTCTAATTGGGAAAAGAGTCTACCGTTGGTGGAATTTTCTTACAACAACAGTTATCATGCATCTATCAAGATGGCTCCATATGAATCTCTTTATGGAAGGAAATGTCGGAGTCCTATATGTTGGAATCAATTGAGTGACAATCGTGATTTAGGCCCCGATGTTCTTGTTGAAACCATTAATAATGTGAAGGTCATTCGTGATAGAATGAAAGCCGCTCAAGACCGTCAAAACTCCTATGTTGATATCCGAAGAAGGCCTTTAGAATTTGAAGTTGGGGATAAAGTGTTCTTGAAAGTATCTCCAATGAAGGGTGTTAAACGGTTTGGTGTTAAGGGTAAACTGAGCCCGAAATACATTGGACCCTTTGATATTGTGAAAAGGATTGGTGTCGTTGCTTATAAGTTTGATTTGCCGCCGAATTTGGCTAAGGTTCATAATGTATTCCATGTTTCTCAATTGAGAAAGTATGTTAGTGATCCGAGCCATGTCTTTCAAGTTGAAATGCCCGAGCTTGAACCGAATCTATCCTTTGAAGAGAAGCGGATTCGTATCCTAGATCGCAAGGATAGAAAGTTGAGAACTAAAGTAGTTCCTTTAGTGAAAGTCTTGTGGAGAAGTGCTAATGTCGAAGAAGAGACTTGAGAAACTGAAGCTTCTATGCGTAGTAAATAACCGAGTCTATTCGAGTAAGGTATTTTTCTTTCCCTCAAGTTTCGAGGGCGAAACTTTTTAAAAGGTGGGGTGATTGTAACACCCGGAAATGTACCCTATTTTTATAGTGAAAATATTTTACGGATGCTTTTCAGCGAATTTAAGTATTAAATTAGCATTTATTATTTCGAGTCGAATTTAGAATTTCCGAGTTCGTATTTGGAATTTCCGCGAAATTCCATGAGAATCCCGTCTTAAGGCGAGTTTGACTTTCTTTGACTTTTTCCCTCATCTTTCCCTTATATTCCCTCATACTCCCTTTAACCTATTTTTCATTCAACACAATTCAACCTTACTTCTTCCTTAAGCAAAACCAAAGAAACCCTAGCCTCCATAATCTTTCCGATCTTTGAATCACCGTATCTCCTTCGTTTCTTGTTGAAATTCTCGTAAGTTCGTCTTATTCTTCCCCTCTTATCATCCTCTATCCGTATTGATAATAAAATTACCGTCTTTCTCGCTTTTCAAACTTTCCGTCTTTCTCAATGTGAAGTAAATTCATCTTTTATGATCTATTTGTAGGTGGTGACCTCCAAGATCCCGACAAAGACTATTTCCTAATTGAAGAGGAGCTTGACGAGTAGTGAAGACGCAATAAGGTAACGGTGAAGGGTTACTCGGTATCATTTACGTGTTTTACGTGATTTCTAGGATAGAAACCGTATTTAGATTATGGTTATTAAACTTATGTCTTGTATTATTGTTGATGGATGTTGTTTATTGAGTATTCATATGAGAAGTGATGAATTAGAATGATAGTCGATAATTATTAAAAGTTGAACCTTGGGAAATTTGATGATTTTCGTGCATATGGACCCCAGCCGGTCGATCGGCAGCCGGTCAGACCACCGGCTGGGGCAGTGGCGGTATATTGTTGTTGTTACGTTGAAGTTTAAGCATGAGTTAGGTCTCAGTCGGTCGACCGGCAGCCGGTCAGACCGCCGGCTGAGATACCCCTACTTTTCCTTTGCTTTTTACATATGCCTATGGGTCCCAGCCGGGTGACCGGCTAGGACACACTGATGTTTGAAGTTAATTTTCGTATGACTATGGGCCTTAGCCGGTAGACCGGCAGCCGGTCCACCTGACCGGCTGGCTCCTGTTGGAGTTCTTTGTAAATTTTGTTTACGGTTTTCATAAATAATAATTCCGATCGTTCTTTTATCGTATAATTTTACGTAGTGACTTATAATATTAATGTTTTGAATATATGATATTTCCTTTGCTTGTATTACATGTTTTGTGACGGTTTTTGGTATGTTTCCACTTTGAGTCGGTTTTACAAATGATACGGTTTGCGCACTATTTTGTCTTGTGCTTTGTACTCTCATTCCCTTGGCTACCTCCACGTTCGTAAGGCTGGAATGTCGGAACGGGGAGGTATCCTACTGCTTAAATGCATGTGTTAGTGGGCATACGACGACGTTGTTGGGAGTTGAACGCTATGCGTTGATCGACCCGGCCGTCAAATGTTGTGTACTTGCGAGGTGGTGTTATTTGCATGTAGCGTACCACTTGTTATGAGGCTTGTGCTCTTTTCCGCCTCTTTCGTGAATTGATCTACCGAATTTGGGGTACTCGGCGTTCTATGAGACCGAGTCTTGGATGCGAAATGTCATCGCATGTCGAATCGGAACACGTTTATTTCGAGAATCTGCCAGGTTTAGTAATACAACCCTCGCGAAATGTCGTAAATAGTAAAACGAACAAGCATGTAATTCCATTGCGAAATAGTTAGTTGTAAACAACTTTTAATACATGCAAGTTCAATAAAAACGAGGACTGTCCAAATATTTACAAACTAAGTACGGAAAGACAACAAGTGACGGGGTCTCTTAAATGTTTACCCCCCCCCGCAAAGAACACGTGTTTAGCAAAACTAGCTAAATCGTCTAGAGGTGAAACTTCCTTCCAGGGACAACGCCCT
>JAIUZE010018177.1:0-64548 GCA_022085475.1 Heliosperma pusillum
TCACCTTCCTCTATAATACCAAGGTATCTATCAGGTTGATGACTAATTCTGCTTGACCTCCTAGGTTCCGAAGGAATAATGACCGTGCCAAACGAAGAGGGAACGTTTTCCTCATCGTCCTTTTCGGTTTGTGGCTCTTGGACTTTATCAAGTTCAAATTTTCTCCCACTCTGTCTTTTAGAAATAAAATCATTTTCTAAAAAGACTGCATCACGAGACATAAACTCTTTGTCCTCGTGTTTATTGTAGAAGTAATAAGCACGTGTTTCCTTTGGATATCCTACAAACAGACATTTGTCAGATTTGGTTGCGAGTTTATCGTCCGACTTATTCTTAACAAACGCCTTGCATCCCCAAATTCTCATAAACGACAAATAAGGGACTTTCCCTGTCCATATCTCATATGGAGTCTTGTTTGCCGCTTTAGTCGGGCTTCGATTTAGTGAAAATATTGCAGATAAAATAGAAAAACCCCAAAAATAATCAGGAAGCTCTGTCAGACTCATCATAGACCAAACCATATCTAATAAAGTTCGATTTCTCCTTTCGGACACACCATTTAATTGAGGTGTGCTAGGAGGAGTCCATTGTGATACTATACCACAATCTTTTAGGTGTGAATCAAATTCATTGTTTAAGTATTCACCACCACGATCGGATCGTAGGGCTTTAATTTTTTTATTCAATTGGTTTTCTACCTCATTTTGAAATTCTTTGAATTTTTCAAAAGCATCACTTTTGTGCCTCATCAAGTAGACATATCCATATCTACTCAAGTCGTCGGTAAAAGTAATGAAGTAGTGATAACCACCTCTAGCTTGGATAGTCATTGGACCGGACACATCCGTATGTATAAGGCCCAATACTTCACTTGTTCGTGTCCCTTTTCCCGTAAAAGGAGCACGAGTCATCTTGCCTTGAAGACAAGATTCGCATACACCATAAGATTCGTAATCGAATGGTTTGAGTACTTTAGATGTAACAAGTCTCTTTATGCGTCGTTAGTTTATGTGCCCTAAACGACAATGCCAAAGGAATGATTGATTAGGTTCACCTGTTTTGAGGTTCTTGTTTCTACATGATAGACCTCTTTTGCAATATCTAGAACATAAATACCTCCAATAGAAATGGCCTCGCCATAAACCATTTCATTAAATGAAAAAGTACAACAATTGTTCTTAATACAAAATGAAAAACCTTCCATGTCTAACACGGAAATGGAGATAATGTTCTTGGTAAGAGTTGGTACATAATAACAATTATTTAAATACAACTCTAAACCATTAGGCAAAAGAAGAACGTAGGTACCCACGGCAACTGCGGCTAGTGCTTGCACGTCCTTCAGCCCCTGTACATGATTACAAAGGTGAGAACCACAACCGGCATCAAATACCCAAGAAGATGTACTAGCAAAGTTAATATCTATCATCTAGAGTAATGAAAGAATTTTACCTGACGTTGTCGCACAACCGTTCTTCTTGTCTTTCAAGTATTTCGGACAATTGCGTTTCCAATGCCCTTTGCCATTACAATAATAGCAATCTGCCTCCGCGTGTTTGTTGACTTTGGGCTTGGGCTTGATAAAGACCTTGCCCTTTCCCTTGCCGATTTTCTTGAAAAGAGTCTTACCCTTTCCTTTGTCCTTTTTCACCCCAAGGCTCATGTTCTTCAATTTCATTGAAAGAACAACCTTAGGTTCACTCCCACTAGCCTCCATGTCCTTCTCCGCTTGGGTGAGAAGTGCATGGAGTTCATGCAAACTCTTTTCCTTGCCATTCATGTTATAGTTCACCCTAAATTGGGTGATCTTTGGTGTGAGTGAATGAAGGATTCTACCCACCCCTAACTCCTTTGGTATTTTTCACCCTAGACGCTCTAAGGTGTCGGCGTGCTCAACCATTTTGAGCACGTGTGTGCCAACTTTTTGGCTCTTTTGGAGCTTGGTGTCAAAGAATTTCGTAGCCGCCTCATATTGGAGAATTTGAGGGGCTTGCGAAAACATTGACGTTATCCTCGTGAATATCGCATATGCATCGAGAGATATCAATTGGAGTTTAAGTTTGGGTGAGATTGACCAAATCAAGTCATTCTTGACGTCATTGGCAACCTTCAAATAAAAGTCATATTCGGCCCAAACTACCGCGGACGATCTTGGCCCGTGTTCGGTGGGGGGCTCTTCGACCAAAAACCGAAGCACGTTATCGGATATCGCGGCGCTCTTGATCGTTGATTCCCATTCAACGAAGTTACTATCGTCATCTTATAGGACACACTTGTCCATGACGGATCTCAACCATGAGTCCTTACCCAAGGTTGCGTTGTTTGATGAAGTTGACATTGTGCGAATATGGTTACTACAACAAAAAGAAATATATAAACATTCATTTAATTTACATGAAAAACATTTTAACAAGTTTAGCATTTATATAATGACCCCTCACTAAATTATATAAATGATTCCAAGACCCATGTTTAAATAAAAATAGTCATCGTATGCTACCTTTATCTAAAAATGGTAAGTCAATTAACATTTAAATCTCATTTAAATTCAAACTAATTAACTAAACTGTTTTATAACTCAAAATTAGTCCCTACTAATTTTGTTGGTCATTAATTAGATCGATTTGATTTCATTTGCTAAATATAACAGTTTAATCATAAAAATTATGAAATAAACCCAAAATAAAATATAAACATCATAAAAATTTGAAACCAAAAATTTTGTACATTTTGTAACTTTTCCAGGAACTCCAAAAATAAAAAATATTTGCTCAAAAATTTAATTAATTTTATGAACAAATAACTTTGTATTTAATGGTTTTATCAAATAAAAATCATTAAATCTAGTAAAACAGTGAAACAAATTATGAAATTTCACCAAGATGATCAACATCAGAATGTAAAATTTAACAAAAAATTTTATGACCAAAAAAATACGTTTCAGTTTTAAGAACATTATAATCTCATATTATCGACTTTTATCTTATAAAAACCAATAACCATGCAATACTTAATTAAAAGTCACGAAATTTTACATACAATATGAAAGACATGCATGTGAGATCATATTAATATTTCATGGCTAGAATCAACATGAAACTAATTTTAGTTAACTTTTAACATCAAATATGCATATTAACTCGGTTTAAAAGCCAAAAATCAAAATTTTAACTCAAATTTTTGATTTATTAGTTATCTTATAACTTTAATAAAAATATTCCAAAATGAACATGCATGCTACAAGCTAGCTCTGATACCACATGAAAGTCCATAGACCTTAATTAGACTCTTCTAATTAGTTACTAAATTACTTTTTAATTTAGTATTTAATGATCTATGTAACATGCATGCAAATATAAAGACATTTATATAAAACAAGAAATTTCCTCACATTGAAATGGAAATTAAATGGGCACAACAAGAACTCCTTCTTGTTGTTTTTGAGCTATAAATAAGGATGAACACCAACAATCTCCAAAGTAGAAGACCTTCTTTAATTTGCACCAAGATGATACCAAATAATCTAACCTTATTATTAACTAGATAATAAGATAAATAAAATACTACTAGTATTAGTATATATTAATACACTAGTAATACTTAGTAAATATTAGTATTAGGAGAGTTTTAGTGAGAGGATGAATTTTAGAGAGAAGTGTGAATTAAGCACAAAAAGAACAACACAAAATGAAAAACCATATTGCCCTTTTATAGGCAATATGGCCGGTCAAGGTAAGCCTCACAAGGGACTTATTTTGCTTATTTTAATTCACATGCAAAGTGGTAGAATGTAGTGTTGAGTGAAATGATTTTAGGTTTACTATTCATGTCATAATCACATGTAACTTGTGAGCATGAACAAGAGCAACCATTATCACTTCCCACTAAAACATGACCGGCTACTAGTGGCCTTATATGGTCCATTTTGATTTTGATATTTGTCCCACAAATACTTATTAATCATATGCTTAATTATTTTGTATAATTAAGTGTTAATTTGATCATATAACAATTATATGACACAAATAAATAAATAATATGTACTTAACATTTTAAGTAATATTTTACCATTATATCAATATATAATGGGTCTCACAATGCTTAGTTAATTTATTTTACAACTCCTTGTAAATATAGTTAACTAATTAGCTATACCTCAAAATATATGTACAACCTCAACTAATTTAGTAAATTAACGATTAATTACTAAACTAGATCTTATTTAATCATATTAAAATAAGATATAAATTTATTAGTAAATTATCGCATAATTGAAAAATAAGCTTAATCGAATTTGAGTTCCTAACTCAATTTCTAACTATTAACTCTCGTATATATATCAAATATATGTAATGGACTAATCAAATGTATCATATACAATTAATTAGTTACTATTTGGGTTTTATCCTATAGGTGTGACCGAAAGGGATCAGTTGATCACCGCCGTCATACGACAATAACGTCAAACTCTAGTCAGCCAACCGTTATTGATTACAGTTCATCAACTGATCGAAACGCTATCTATATATATATATATATATATATATATATATATATATATATATATATCCCAATTATATTCCTTAATGAGATTTATTATGTGGCGCACTACTATGGAGGACACCTACTCCAACAATTTATTCCATTTACTTCTCCTACATCGTTCCTAGAACCAAACTGTTGAGTATTTAATGCTATATTATTAATCAAATCTCGAGCTTCAGTGGGTGTTTTTTCAGCTAAAATCCCACCACTAGCAGCATCGTTATAACATCGATCTTTAATTAAAAGACATTCATAGAAATAAAACAGAAGGAGTTGTTCACTGATTTGGTGTTGGGGACAAGACGCACACAATCGATTAAATCTATCCCAATATTCACTTAAGGACTCGTCCGGCCCTAATTAATTCCAATAATATCTTTTTTAATAGACGCTACTCTGCTAGCGGGTTGAAATTTTCCTAGGAAAACAATTTTTAATTTTTCCCAACTAGTAATTGAGCCTGAAGGTAGATAAAGTAACCATTCTTTAGCCGCCCCCTCTAATGAAAATGGAAAAGTACGCAATTTTATATCCTCGGGTTTTACTCCCTCACATTCCATAGGAGAACATGCCAAGTCAAAAGCAATTAAATGCATATTAGGTAATTCATTTGAACGCCCATGAAACTTTGGAGCTGAATTTAGAAAGCCATAATTTAACTTTAAAGGCTTTTCAAGAGTAGAAAATACGATACTCGGGGGGGGGGTCACATCTGACGTGGCCAGCTGCTTTAGCGTCTTCTCAGCCATTTGATTACTCTCTTCCTCAAAGAACTCGTCTAGGTGTAAGGCTTCTTCTGCCTTCTTTACCAAGAACTCTTTCCTCTGTCTCCTTGCTGTTTTTTCGATTTCTGGATCAAAAGTTACCGCTCCTTTAGACAGGCGCGTGTTGTGCATATACCTATAAGAGAAAACATGAGAATAAATTAACATTAGTCATGCGTTAGTACGCAACAAACAATTTGGGGTATATGGATTAGAAACTGGCATATTCCAAGGTTGTAGCAGATATTTATACGCAGATTTTGCAGCTCAGCTAGTAATTTATACATCAATTTCCTCAACTTAGATCTCTAGAACTTAAATATCAGGCTCAAATTTATATCCAAAGGATCAGCCCTTCACTTTTTATGTGTGTTTGTTAATTTTAGTGTAATGGGTTCCCTTATAAACTAAAACTAAGTTTTTATACATGGACAATTATACACTTATTTCATATAGTTGTCAACAAAAAAATAACATTAATAATTCATATACGATCTCCCCGGCAATGGCGCCAAAATTTGATACATGTCGTTTGCGTACTCAAATTAATAATTTATAAACCTTACTCTTATCCAAGTCTTATATTAAATTTATATAGTATAGCACAAGTAAGGGTTGATGCCACGGAGAGATCATTTATTCAATGTTAAATTCGACTATTAAATAGGAGTATACAATATACGAGCATATTGTTTACATGTTCAAGTTAACTATTAACAATATTCACAATATGTACGGTAAGGGGGGGTTTCGTTTTAATGTTCCGCATAACAAGTGTAAGCAAGTAATAAGCTATCTTTATTAGTTAAACGAGCATGACAATGAAGCACATATCCCGGGTTCAATTAATAACCCAGTTAATCAGTCAATTCCTCCAACAAATATTAAATTAACAATAGGCAACTGTAGAGAACTTAGCCGCTAAATTATCCCTATCAATCCTTACTTTTAACCAGTAGCGCGTCGCTCGACTACCAATACTAGCTAACCAATTACACGAAAATGACAAGTTCCCGCAAATTGACTAACCGCATTAAGAACTATAAAGACCTCATTAACCCTAACCAATTAATTAGTAAGATCAAATTATACTCCTAATTTAATCTAGTGACATCATTGCAGTCCCAAATTAAATTAGCTGCTACTCAGTTGTACGATTTAACGCCGCGCCCAATAATACAACTAGCTATTAATTCAAACTACTAGCAATTTAAGCAAGATATATGCATGCATGCAGAATGAATCGGAAAGATATATACGAGTATAATATAAATATGATTAACTCAATATTGATAAAACGAAATCAAACTTTATAATAACTGAAAGATTAAAACATCCAAGGTAAATTAAATCCTAGTAGACTGAAATTAAGAAGCTAAAGGAGTGGAGAACTTAATAATTTGAGCCGGAAATCGCCTCCTCTGATCGGGTTTCAACGCCTCCTTAAGTGGGTTTTCCTTCTTCCCTCGAATGAAGCCGCTTCAATCGACGGACCGCTCCTACCTCCGATCGCCGTTCAAATCGCTCACTAGTAATTTGGGTATTTGGTATATACTTGCTAGGCTTATTTAGGTAGGTGAGACGGGTATTTATACTTATCTTGAGGTCAAGTTTGGGAGAAACACGAACTATATTTGAGTACAGAACTAACTTGTATGTGACTACATGTAGCATAGTGGTTGAAGACAAGCTGAAGCGGTGTTGGGGTGATAATCCGGAAAGAGTTTGTGAAGTGTATTCAAAGGGGACGAGGACATTTATTTTCCAGACCCGCCAGTGCCAAGAGAAGCACGTGGAAGAAGTGATGTTCGAGAGGTTCTATGCCAAGGAGATTTGATTTCTTCTTGAAAGAATGAGTGACCCTAAATTGCTACGGAGTAAAGATCAACAACCTTCGCTGAACAAGGGAGTTGAAGCCGCGAGAAATTCTATCTCCAAGACGAATGAGATCACCTCCACTCAACGAGGGAGTCTCACTGAAGGTGACTCGAAGAATGAAGTGTTGTCGAGGGCGGCAACAGATTAGGTGGGGGGGAGTGTAAGGACCCGCCAAATTCTCCATATTTGAGCGCGCGGTCCGCTCGAGTCGACCTCTTAGATTTCTTTCATGCCTTTATGTATTTTTGTTATTGTTTTTATTTTCAAGCATTACGCCAAGATTACTTTCTACGTTTCGAATCATGGAGCTTAGTTTTATGCTTAATATACGTTTTTAGGCTTTTTGAAAACGTATCGCTATTCTGCACATGTAATACTTACTGCTGCAAATATAAAACTATCAAATAAGCCTTTATGAGAGGTGGTAGTCAATGAAAACCATTTCTCATCTTTAAGCTTGATATTTCTTGGCTCTTGCTTTCAATAATCGTATTGCTTACTTTTATTGCTTTCGTGTGCCGGACATTGATAATCGTGACTAAGATTCCCGAGACACGCCCCGATTCTTGAGTTGCATGGTAGTGGGCGATCTCTCACTAGCACGAGTCCTTTCGTTGCTTGCATTCTTGCCCAAGAGCAGGGAAGGGTGCACACCACGGTTCAGCAAAAGTACCAGACCGTGACACAAAGCAAGTGTAAACTATTCACCTGTTCTATATTTTTTTTTTGGAAAATGAAATATATGTAAGGACTTTTGGTGTGTCTTATGTTATAAATTGGTCTTGTATAAATACCAGAAGTTAGATGAATGAAATGACAAGCAATTCCAATCTTACTATCATATTTCTCAATAACCTAACCTGGTGTGAGAGCCTATTTCTTGAGTACTCTAGAAACCCGTTTTCGCATTCTTACCGGTAGGTGGCCGGATAATTACGGTGCCATCGGTAGGATAGTAGAACAAAAGAAAAAGAATGATTTACCTTCAAAAACTCAAACAAAAACGTACACCAAAAAAAAGAGAAAAAAATGAAAAATGAAACCCTCGAGAACTTGTTTAGGATGGATTACTTGGCAGTTGGCAGTTGGTAGTGGAGCAATTTACCTATAAACCACTTGTTGCAATAAAATCCCTCTAGTCAGGGAATCAATTTCCAACTTTCGAAGGTAGAAGAAAATAAAAGTGATCATATTATTCTCTTGCTTTACTATCTTTAAAACAAAAACTCGAATTCTGATCAAGGTGGTAGAAAAAGACTGGCGAGTTGTTACGCACCAAAACTTGGAGTTCGAAAAACTTAGCGTTCTTAAGAAAATGAAATTAACGGATAATTCTTCGTTTTATTGAAATTTGTGTTGGTCCGATTAGTGTTCCTAACAAATTATTTAATATTCGACAACTCCGAAAAACTTAACGTTCTTGTTCGAATAATAATTTTTCTTACGAGTCTTATACTTGTTTATCCTACCGTACCACCTTGTGATGATGAGAAGTTTTTTTAAGAAAGATAAAGATGGAGCAAGCTGAAGAGATGAAGATGTTTTTTTTATTCATTTTGTTTTTTTTTTTTGTATTTCTCCAATCGTAAAGTTCGTACTATTGTCTTTACGATTGCGGAAGGGTATTAGGAATGCTAAGAGCTAGTATGCAATCAATTATGATACAATGAATTATCATAATTGAAAGATAATAAGTTGTATTAGTGCTGACTCTTCGTTGGTTCACTTATTTGTATATATACCTCACTTTGAGGTATGGAATGGACAAGCAAATACGACAACAAATTACAAAGAAATAATATATTATCTCGATAAATTTTATCAGGGACACCCTCTCACATGTAAGGAAGCACTAAAACTGGTGGACATATATGTAAGAGGCCAGTATAATGGTGGACCTAAATGTGAGAGGGTGTTGCCCTATCATTATCCCTTCTTTTTTAGGTGTCGGTCAATTGTTGTCATTTCTATATAACTAAGGTTTTCTATGAGTAATTTGATCAGCCAATGTGACTATTATCCACTTGTCATCCACTAAGTAGAATCGCAAATGATCACCCACTCTTTCCTTGGTGTTTTTGTCAAAATGAAAGGACATCAAATGACCTGGAGTCCTGGACGGAGGAAATATATGCTTATGATAGGTTCACTCTTCTTTTTGTTTAGCGCCACTTAAATACAAGCTATATATAAGGATATATTACTATTTACTCTCTCATAATTACATATTCCGTAATTATTTGCACTAAAAAAATTAAATTACATAGTTTTCCTTTACAAAAGTCGTAATTATTTTGTGACACAAAATCGCGAAAGTGGGAATTTAATACCTTAACTTTGTTCAATGGTGAAATTAGGCCCCTTAAGTTCCAATTGTAAGAATCAAGCCCTCTAACTTTAACAAAAAGTGAAATTAAATCCTAATTATTAGTTTTAGCTAAAATCTCAACAAAAATTGAAATTTATATTTATATTATGCAATTAATAACACATAAAATTTACTAATTTTAGCTTTAATTTTTATATGAAATTAGTTTTTCCTGTAAAGAATAATTTTATATCTTGTTATATAAACAAAATAAAAATATGATTAAATTTCATGGACATATCTACATATATATATATATATATATATATATAGAATTGGGATCCGGTGAGAACCACTAAGATAATGAGAACCGTGAGAACTCCGCCTTCCGAAATTTATTTTTAAAAAATAAGGATATTTTTGGGTTCGGCGTAGAATTTTATGGTTAGATAACATACATCTTGGTCGAAAAATTATAAGTTACTGACGGAAATAGAGGTGAAATACGATTTATTAATTTTCATGCACCTAGTAGTCAGTTTCATGCATCTAACAATTTTCATGCACCTAGTGCTCATTTTAATGCATGTAGAGCCCGTCAATTTCATGCACATAGTAACTGTTTTCTTGCATTTAGCAATTTTCGTGCACCTATTGCTTTTTTTCACGCATTTAGAGTAATTTTAGTGTACAAATTGAATTATGTACATTAAGTACATATTTTTTAATATAATCAATTAATTTTGTTTAATTTCTGCAAGTATTTTGCTTGAATAAACTAAAATAATGGTAAATGATCCAACAAAACTTTCGAAACAAGATTTGGTGGAGATTTAGTGAGGGTTCTCACGGTTCTCATTATGTTAGTGGTTCTCACCGGATCCTGACCCTATATAGATTACTATATATTATTTAAATTATATATCGATATTAATATCTATATATATAGTACTATATATATATATATATATATATATATATATTAAATTGTCTAACATTGCATAATTATCACACTTTCTATTACAATTATATATTGTTTAAAGTTTATAAGGTTATAAAAAATGAAGTTTATATATGTTTAATTGGATTTAAAAATGATTTTTGGTCAAATATTCATCAACAATTAAATCATGGGGTTTAATTTCACTTTCAACTCAAGTTATGGAGCTTGATTGTGACAAGCTAAAAACTGGTGTCGTGAAACTCGGTAATTAGCAAGACCAAATAGAAACTTATAAGTCCTAAACAAACACCATACTATCCTAATAAAAGGTAGTAAAGAGAGTAAAGGGTCGAACCCACGGGAAGACGATAAAAGACTAAGCTAACTACTAAACTCTTGATAAATACTAATTAAGACTCTAAATGAAAATAAAGACTACTAATCAAAGACTAATGACACTTAGCAAAACTAATTAAGATATTCACAAACTATGACTATTAACAATTGGAAATAAGGTATAACACATAACAAGAAGATTTGAGTTTGGAAATGACATAAAAATGCTAACTTTATGGTTGAGACAAATCAACAAACACTAAGTAAGCAAGATAAATCAATAAGAGATGAGAATTTGGTGTAATCATACCCTCTAAGTCTCAACCTTCCTTATCATGCAAGTAACCCTTTTCTCTCTCTCCTTTTAAGCTTAACACACCATAACCCATACAAGTTTCATATTATTGTCTAAGCCAACAACAACAAACATTATTCCTATGCTTAACAAATACGAGTAGTATTTAAACCAATACTACACATAAAGATATGTTCTTTGAAGCAAGAAACAACTAGGAAAGGCCGCGGATGAATTTTTACTCATTTAAACCAACAAGTAATCATCCATTAACATATTCCTTCTTACAATGAACATAGATTAAACCATCTACAAACATGCAAGGTTACAACTTAAAGAGATGCAAGAATTAAACCACTCAGGCAAGACTTAGTACAAATGGAATGAAAGACATAGAAGATAGCTAAGTTTCAAAGTTTAAACATTCATTAAACCATTCAAAACTAAGGAATTGTTACAAATAAAGAGAGTAGAGAATAGAATCCTTACAAGATTAAGATAAATGTTGAAACTTTGGTAGAATTACACCAGATAAGAAATATTAGCTACCCATAGTCTTCATAACCAAAAGCTTAAACTAGAAATACTACAAGTTTTAGTGCGAGAAAAATAAAAGCAATCTCCAATTCTAGATGTAAGATGATGGATCTAAAATATCTGAAATTGTTGCTCTTAAATACCCTTGGTCCGGAAACCTAGGGCCTTTGAGAAATAGGCCTCAACAAAAAGGAAAAGACGGAACAAGCTTGCGTGGCCACTACGCAGGACGCAGGCTGCGTTGCTAGGCGCAGCCTGCGTTTCCTGCTGTCCAAATTCTTTCTTCAACATCCGCTCCTGTTGACTTTCGTTGACCCCCTTGTGCTTGCCCCCTTCTGTTCAATGTTGACCCATAAATTGGCTTTATTGACTCCTCGAGTTTGACCTTTGTTTACTCTACCTTGGGTTTGACTTTGACTTTTGTTGACTTTTGTTGACTTTTGTTGACCTTTAGGCTTGACTCTTTGGTGGGCCTTTCTTGCTCCTCTTCATGGCACCAAAAGGAGTAGGCCCTCAAGTCTTTCACATAAGTCGACTCCATACAAATTGTTCGACCCAAGTTAGTACAAAATTAACTCGGATAAACAAAATTATGACAAACCCAAAGGAACTAAATTAGCATGAAACCAATGCTAAAGGCCCATATAAAATGCAACAATAAAACCCAAAAATCTACATTAAACACGTCACATTTTAGTGTTGTCAGATTGCTTCAAATAAAACATAAGAGGCCTAATTTCATCATTGAACAAAGTTAAGGGGTTAAATTGCCACTTTCGCTCATACAAAATTATTGATATAGTGTGTTTTGTAGATTTTAATATGGGTAATTTAGGTTTGTTTTAGGTATTAAGTGAGCTGAATTTAATTGATAATCATAATCATGCTGTCATTGACTTATTGTTATGTGCACTTAGATCAATTGATAAGACGTTATTCAAACTTAACTTGAGTTTTAGGGTTCGAGCCCTGTGAACGAATACAGGTTATGCAACTGTCTGAAAACTATACTAGCTCTCCTAATAGCATTTCATATGGAACCACATCTCAACAAGAGTTAAACTTTCATTCTATCTCCTACATCATTAATCATCACATGCTCAGTATACCGTTTAATTCCTCATCATGTTATAGATCACATATACATCATAAATTAATCAAAAGCATTTACAAAAGTCACATACCATCCTTTCTAACTACCCACTCTCATTCCAAACCAGAAGACGTTACTGATTCGAAACTGAAAGAGCCATAGTACGATTTAGGGACGTCTCCCCAACATAGCAAGGCTGGTTCTTAACATTCTCTACCATGTTCATTTTAATTGACACCTTACGTTTATTGGATTCATAGGTTTAGGTTCCAAGATCGTCGCTCTGATACCACTTTATAACACCCACACTTACCCGATAACAAGACCTTCTGGAGTAAGAAGGAACGCTGAAACACCTGTAATCTTAGCCGTTATAATTTAATAATATTATATTAATATTAGATAGCTTAATTTTAGATTTAGATTAGAACTTAGCTTTCCGTGTCTAATCTAACAAATTCGAGCCCGTAAACGGGTTCTACTCGGAATTCCCTGCGAGTTATGCCTTGTGTCACATTCTGGGTGTAACACCCGCAAATGTACCCTATTTGTAATTTAAAAATATTATACGGATACTTTTCAGCGAAATTTAGTTTTAGTTTAGAATTAAATTTTCCGTGTCTAATTTAGAATTTCCGAGTTCGTATTTGGACTTTACGCAAGATTCCGAGTAAGTTACGTCTTTAGACGTTTTCGGGCTTTTCTCATGTTTTTCCAGTTACTCCTTCATATACTCCCTCACAACCCTAACTCCCTCATTCAATCTTCTTCTTCTTCCTCACCAAGTAAACCCCAAATCCCTAGCCTCCATATTTGATCCAACTCTAAATCATCGCCACTCATTCGTTACTCGCTTAAATTCACTAAGGTTCGTCTTATTCCTTCCCTCTCATCGTCCTCTATCCGTATTGGTAATAAAATTTACCGTCTTTCTCGCTTTTCAATTTATCCGTCTTTTCTCAAAGGTGAATTATATTCATCTTTTATGGTCTAATCATAGGTGGTGACCTTCAAGACCTCGACAAAGACTACTACTTAGTAGAGGAGGACCTAGACATCGAGTGAAGACGCGAAAAGGTAACGGTGAAGGGTTACTCGATATCATTTACGTGTTTTAATGTGTTTTCTATGTTAGAAATCGTATTTAGAATAAGGTTAGTAATCATAGGAATTGTGTTGTTGATGATGGTTGTTGTTAGTTGATAATTGATATGAGAATTGATGGTTTATGATGATAATTGATGATGTTTGTATGTTGATAACAAGACGGATTGAAGGATCGCGTGCCCGAGACAGGATGCTGACAGCGTCGTGGGATGCTGGCATCGTTCCCTAACGCTGCCAGCGTTTCTAGCTGCCAGTTTTCCCAAAGTCGACTGCAGTTTTCCTGCACTGACCCCTTTTCGTAAAATGATCATATCTCCTTCGTTACTTCCTTCTTTTGGGTTTGTGACATACCGTTGGAACCGTAAGAGGATACGCTATCACCTCAGATGGAATTTCTGCATTTTCATGACTAGAACTCTAGTTATGACCGTTTGAAGTGGATCCTTGTTTTAGTTGGTTTCCAAAGACGTTGTTTTGGAGAGGGGATCTATGTTTCTTATTTATTATACTTCATAGACTTAGTCTAATGCTTATGTATCATGTATTGATTCATTTATATCATAGTTAAATTTATATAATTCCCTATTCTCATGTTAGTGACGGTTTTTTGATATGTCCCCCTTTGAGTGTTTTACAAATGCTACGGTTTGAGCACTAATCTTCTATGTGCTTTGTACTCTCATTCCCTTGGCTACCTCCACGTTCGTAAGGCTGGAATGTCGGAACGAGGAGTGTATCCTTACTGCTTAATTGCATGTGTTAGTGGGCATATGACGACGTTGTTGGGAGGCGAACGCTTTGCGATGATCGACCCGGCCATCAAATGTTGTATACTTGCGAGGTGGTATCATTTGCATGTAGCGTACCGCTTGTTGTCAGGCTTGTGCTCTTTTCCGCCTCTTTCGAGAAGGTTTACCGAATTTGGGGTACTCGGCGTCTATGATTGACCGCGTCTTGGATGTGGAACGTCTTACCACATGTCGAATCGGGAAATGTCTTATCCCGAGAGTCTGGCCAGATTTAGACTAGGACCGTATTATGATCGTCGTCCTAGCAGGAGGAAATTAGTCTACATATACGAAATGTTAATCGTGTATGCGTAGAGGGAAATGTCTTATCCCGTAGATGCCTTTTAATCATACTTGCTATCTACACGTTGCTAGTGCGTGGCATTTACCGTGAGAGATGTCGTCAACATATTGTACGTTTGGTTGGATGATTATATGATTGATTATTCATGATCTTTGGATGACTTGGCATGGTTTGTTTGTCGAGTCTCAATCTTATCAAACTTATGCCGCTAACGGTGAGATGCAAGCCCTAGTGTGAGTGTATGGTTGCCTAAGAGTGTCTTCCCCGTGGCTTTCTATAATATAATGGTTACGGATTTGTACTTCATATGCTCTTATCTTTATATATTGAATTGCCTATTTATCCTTCTCGTATTTCACATGTATATCTATATATGCATGCTTCTACTTTTGTATTTCCGTTTATGTACGTTTAATGTGATATGACTGGGAGAACCCGGAGTTACTCCCCACTGATTGTGGCATTCATGTTTTTCATGGATGAACAGGTTGCTAGCTTGGATGGCTTTTTGCTTGGTATTTTGGGTTCGGGTGTGAGCTAGCGGGCGTTGGCTTGGAAGATTCACCTCTAGACGTTATTTAGCTAGTTTGTTAATCACTTTGACATTGATAACATTTTGAGAGACTCCGTCTCTTGTAGTATTTCATACTTTGTTTTGTAATATTTGACATTCCTCGTATTTTCTATTTGCATGTAAAAAGTTTTAAAAACATCGTATTTTCCGCTATATAAATCACATGCTTGTTATGTTTTATTTCCGCATTCGCGAGGGTTGTCACAGTTGGTATCAGAGCCTAAGACGCTCCCGACGCACACACGTGAACCCTAAACTTAAATTACTTGACCTGGAAATAATAAATGAGAGATGGGTAGACTTAAGGACCTAAGGTGGTAGTCTTTGGTGTACTTGATGTTTGTTAGGTTCTAACTTGTTTGTTGATTGTGTTGAGTGATGTTATGTTTGTTTGTATCTACCGTCTTGAGGAGGATCATGCGTTACCTAGAAGAAGTATCCGCTACCGAAGATTGAAGATTGACAAGCCTAATTGAAGTGTATTTCTTCCTCATCGATGATTTCTCTCGTCCTTAATGTATCATGCTCTCTTCCTTCTATCTAAGTGCTTCTTCATCATCTAACATCTTTTCCCCTTGGAAATTACTCTTATTACTTCCCTCCTCCTTATCAATTGGTATCCTTACCTTACTCTTGTAACATTTTTGTGGATGCCATACCCATTTGTTTGTGGTATATTATACTTGGTCGGAAGAATTTTGGACTTTGTGGAATGTTAGTGTTGGTTAGAATGAATTTGGAATTTGAGGTAAATGGTGTAGATCTAAATTCACCCTATAGTGGTGATTGGTTGTATCTCTGAGAAATGGTGGTAAGATAAGTTCGATGATTTTAATGCTTAATGCTTGCCATGACTCATGTGTGAATAGTTCATGGTATTTGATGGTGTAAGGTTGAATGAGTTGGCTAGGACTCCTTAACCCATTAGTGATTTAATCTTTTGAACTTAGGAGTTTGAATAATGCCTTGAGGTGTAAAATGCTTTTGAGACTAAGTGACTTCTTGTGGATTCTAGTTTATGTGTTAGAGTATACGCTTGGTGGAAAAGTACTTGGCTATAATTCTTGGATTTAAAAATATGATCTTATATCATGGTATCGGAGACTTGGTTGAGGTAGTAAGTCGTCATGATAGATTAAACCATGATACTTAAGGATTATGGCATGAGTGGAATTTGATTAGATTGGCTATGACGGTGATGCCTTAAGATGTTGATGATGACGTTTTGTTCGGTGTTCTACCTTGTGGGCCATAGGAGTTGAAAAGAGATTAGTATGAAGAATTCCTTGTTAGACCTTCGGTTTTGAAACCTTTGAGAATGTGTCAAATTTTGGAGTTGAGAGAATGTTATTATGCTTGAGTTGCAATTCCGCAATTGGGAATCCGTGTTATATAGAAGGATGGAAGAATTGGGTTGTAATCGATTTGTTAAATCTAGGTGTACCTTACTTTGATGATTTGTGGTACGATGGTCCCTTGTGAGAGACCTTTGTTATTGGGGTGAGTTGCTTGCTATCACCCTGAGTCTGAAAGGAGAAATTTTGTGGATTAAACTTTAAACCTTTACTCGTACCACCCTTTCCATTTCCTTTCATGCAAGTTCATACTAAGCCTGATTCCTAGGGAAATGTTTTCTCTTATCTTTTCCTTTGCTTGGCTATCTTCATAGTTATATCTATCCAATTTCAAGCTCTCGACTCCCTACCTCTAGCGTCCCTCTAATTTTCGTCCGATCTTATCGCGTTTGTGTTTCCCTCGAAATTTCCTATCGCTTCCAATTTCATGGTGACATTGCCTTCCCTCTGTTGGGATAATTGGGTTGTTAGCTAGCTTCGTGTTGATTTTGACCATGAATAGGATTGAGATTTAAACCTTTAAATGAATCTGTCGGTGGTATTGTACTCTCTTGATGGCTTCATTTATTGAGCTTGCTATTGTAGTGCTATTTTGGGAATCGAGTTGAGCGTGATAATAGTTCGTTGTTGTTGGGTATTATAACGGTTGCTTGGGATATCATTTGGGAATTATATGTCTCTAATTGGTGGATTTCAAAAGAGATTTTGCTTTAGGATAATTAAGCCGGTAACCAAAGTTTGAGGAGTATTGTCATAAATGAAAATTGATTCATTTTGAGTTTTAGATGAGCTAGATGATTTGAATGGTTGTCTGATTGCCAAGTGATTGGCCATTTGTGGTTTGGAATTAGTAATTCTCTTTTATTCTTAAGGAATCATAGTTTGAGATTGAGAAATGTTCGTTGCAAGCTTTTGATAGTGAGTGCTCAGTTGTTATGGATTATAGAGATAGCATGGTGAACCCATTTATCTTGAGAATTAGTAACCATCATAGTTTGCTAATGTGACTATTTATATTTGAGGCTTCGAGGAATATTTTCATAAGTGAAGATAGTTGCATCTCGACTTATAGTTGAGCTAACTAATTTGATTAATGGTCGCATTGCCATGTGTTTGGCAAAATATTAGTGATTTGGGATCTGTGCCCGACCTTTCTGGAGGTATTGTGTTTTAACTTTTGAGGATGAGAAGTCCACCGTAAATTTAGGATAATGAGTTTTGGAATAAATTGGATAAGAGGATTTTATGGTAAGGACCGTTCACTTTGTGGTTGTTAGTAGATATGGTCCCCTAAGATGAGATTTCTTTGGTTAGTGGTCTCAGATAGAGTATGATGAATCTAAGGATTTTATAGTACGTTAAAGGACCTCTCCTGCAAATTACAATCTATGGACCCTAGTCGATGCTAATTAGGTTTGAATGGTTAGGTTGATGACTTGAGGTCTCGTGATTATGAAGGATTTCAGTAGAAATCTAATGATTGAAAATGTTGAGGTGTAACTTGGGTAAATTACATCCTCTTGAGGATTAGAGTATTAGTAGAGTTAGTACTATCGAATTCTTGTAGATCTTCGTACCGATTTTATCGTGATCTTCCTATCCCTAAGAGTTCGATTTGTTTCATTTTTGAGTGTTTTGTATATATTTTGTTACCCTGAATTGTGTGTGAGATGTGCGAGTCGCTCTATGTTTGTGTAATGTCTTGTTATTTTGATTTTATCTTTGAGAAAACCTTCAAATTTGCATATTGTATTTCTAATTTAACTTTTCAAAGAAGTCTAAAGATGGATCGTGTATCCTCTTTTTGGAGAAAATGGATTTCTTTTGCTTTTATATTTGGATTTTGCGTTTAGTTGGATGTTGGACTTATTATTGGAGACGTCTAGTGACTAGTCCTGCACTTACTAACGTTTGTTTTGATTTCCAATTTCGCTATTTCATCTTTGATTTGATTTGGATAACTAGAGTACTCGTTCGCGACGGGCACTCTTGTGATTCGTAAATAAAGTTTCGCACTTATGAACAATTTCCTTAAACCATTTTCGAGAAGAACATCGTTTAGTAAATATTTCCCTTATGAAAGTTTTCGTATTAATTTTGAAAACCGATTCTTGTCCTTGAAACTTTTGTTTTCTACTCTCAAGTTTCGAGGACGAAACTTTTTAAAAGGTGGGGTGATTGTAACACCCGCAAATGTACCCTATTTGTAATTTAAAAATATTATACGGATACTTTTTAGCGAAATTTAGTTTTAGTTTAGAATTAAATTTTCCGTGTCTAATTTAGAATTTCCGAGTTCGTATTTGGACTTTACGCAAGATTCCGAGTAAGTTACGTCTTAAGACGTTTTTGGGCTTTTCTCATGTTTTTCCAGTTACTCCTTTATATACTCCCTCACAACCCTAACTCCCTCATTCAATCTTCGTCTTCTTCCTCACCAAGTAAACCCCAAATCCCTAGCCTCCATATTTGATCCAACTCTAAATCATCGCTACTCATTCGTTACTCGCTTAAATTCACTAAGGTTCGTCTTATTCCTTCCCTCTCATCGTCCTCTATCCGTATTGGTAATAAAATTTACCGTCTTTCTCGCTTTTCAATTTATCCGTCTTTCTCAAAGGTGAATTATATTCATCTTTTATGGTCTAATCATAGGTGGTGACCTTCAAGACCTCAACAAAGATTACTACTTAGTAGAGGAGGACCTAGACATCGAGTGAAGACGCGAAAAGGTAACGGTGAAGGGTTACTCGATATCATTTACGTGTTTTAATGTGTTTTCTATGTTAGAAATCGTATTTAGAATAAGGTTAGTAATCATAGGAATTGTGTTGTTGATGATGGTTGTTGTTAGTTGATAATTGATATGAGAATTGATGGTTTGTGATGATAATTGATGATGTTTGTATGTTGATAGCAAGACGGATTGAACGATCGCGTGCCCGAGACAGGACGCTGGCAGCGTTCCCTAACGCTGGTAGCGTTTCTTGCTGCCAGTTTTCCCAAAGTCGACTGCAGTTTTCCTGCACTGACCCCTTTTCGTAAAATGATCATATCTCCTTCGCTACTTGCTTGTTTTGGGCTTGTGACATACCGTTGGAACCGTAAGAGGATAAGCTATCACCTCCACTTAGATTTTCTGCATTTTCATGTCTAGAACTTTAGTTATGACCGCTTGAAGTGGATCCTTGTTTTAGTTGGTTTCCAAAGACGTTGTTTTGGAGATGGGATCTATGTTTCTTATTTATTATACTTCATAAACTTAGTCTAATGCTTATGTATCATGTATTGATTCATTTATATCATAGTTAAATTTATATAATTCCCTATTCTCATGTTAGTGACGGTTTTTGATATGTCTCCCTTTGAGTGTTTTACAAATGCTACGGTTTGAGCACTAATTTTCTATGTGCTTTGTACTCTCAATCCCTTGGCTACCTCCACGTTCGTAAGGCTGGAATGTCGGAACGGGGAGTGTATTCTTACTGCTTAATTGCATGTGTTAGTGGGCATATGACGACGTTGTTGGGAGGCGAACGCTTTGCGTTGATCGACCCGACCGTCAAATGTTGTATACTTGCGAGGTGGTGTCATTTGCATGTAGCGTACCGCTTGTTGTGAGGCTTGTGCTCTTTTCCGCCTCTTTCGTGAAGGTTTATCGAATTTGGGGTACTTGGCGTCTATGATTGACCGAGTCTTGGATGTGGAACGTCTTACCACATGTCGAATCGGGAAATGTCTTAACCCGAGAGTCTGGCCAGATTTAGACTAGGACCGTATTATGATCGTCGTCCTACCGGGAGGAAATTAGTCTACATATACGAAATGTTAATCGTGTATGTGTTCAGGGAAATGTCTTATCCCGTGGATGCCTTTTAATAATACTTGTTATGTGCACGTTGCTAGTGCGTGGCATTTACCGTGAGAGATGTCGTCAACGTATTGTACATTTGGTTGGATGATTATATGATTGATTATTCATGATCTTTGGATGACTTGGCATGGTTTGTTTGTCGAGTCTCAATCTTATCAAACTTATGCCGCTAACGGTGAGATGCAAGCCCTAGTGTGAGTGTATGGTTGCCTAAGAGTGTCTTCCCCGTGTCTTTCTATAATATAATGGTTACGGATTTGTACTTCATATGCTCTTATCTTTATATATTGAATTGCCTATTTATCCTTCTCGTATTTCACATGTATATCTATATATGCATGCTTCTACTTTTGTATTTCCGTTTATGTACGTTTAATGTGATATGACTGGGAGAACCCGGAGTTACTCCCCACTGATTGTGGCATTCATGTTTTTCATGGATGAACAGGTTGCTAGCTTGGATGGCTTTTTGCTTGGTATTTTGGGTTCGGGTGTGAGCTAGCGGGCGTTGGCCTGGAAGATTCACCTCTAGACGTTATTTAGCTAGTTTGCTAATCACTTTGACATTGATAACATTTTGAGAGACTCCGTCTCTTGTAGTATTTCATACTTTGTTTTGTAATATTTGACATTCCTCGTATTTTCTATTTGCATGTAAAAAGTTTTAAAAACATCGTATTTTCCGCTATATAAATCACATGCTTGTTATGTTTTATTTCCGCATTCGCGAGGGTTGTCACATTGGGCCTTTTCCATTCTCTACTCACTCAACTTAGCCCATATCCTATTCATTTTTTCACTCAACTTTTCAGCTCACTTCACTCATCTCCCTCACCAAAACACTCACCACAAACCCTACCACCATTGTTGAGACACCAAAAACCTTCAAACACTCATATCATCATATCTTCTTCATCTCTTACCCAAATTCACTAAATTTTAGCTTATTCTTCCTAATTTCTTCTTCTCTTTCTAATAAGGTAATAAAAATTCCATCTTTGTCACTTTCGTTTTCTCATCTATTTCTCAAGGTGAAATAGTCATCTTTTTGTATTAATTTGTAGGAGAAGACTTTCAAGATCCCGACAAGGACTACTACTTAGTGGAGGAAGAGCTAGAAGACGAGTGAAGACGCAAAAAGGTAACGGTGAAGGGTTACTCGATATCAATATGTGTTTTAAGTGTTAATTGTAGTTTTATTTAGTGAAAGATGGAATCTTTGCCTTCATTTCATATGGATTTGTGTTAGTGGATCATTACTATGTATGAATTCATCTTTTATGCTTATCTTTCACTAATCTTATGCTAAGTTACATTTATGTTATTAATTATGTCTACTTATCATGCTTGAACTTGAGTTGGGTAATAAATGTGTCTTTGTTGCCTTAATTGATCTTATCTAATGATTGGTCATGATTAGAATGCACTAAATGTGGTTTGTTGTTGATAAATGTTTTTTTGGATTAAATGGGTATCAAAAGATTTGGAGTAATTGTTGTTGTTGAATGTGTTTTTCGAGCATATTGTCCCAGCCGGCCCACCGGCCGCCGGTCACCCCAACCGGCTGGAAGCCCCTGTTGTTAAATTGGACAAATTTGGTGAAGCGTAAGTCCCAGCCGGCCCGACCGGCCGCCGGTCCCCCTAACCGGCTGGGCACCCCTGTAAGTTTTGGTTGACATTTTATTAGGTTGCGTGTCTCAGCCGGCCACCCAGAAGCCGGTCTCACCGGCTGGGACTTCCCCTCTTCACCTTTTCTTCACTTTTTCAAATTGTCCTGTGACCCCAGCCGGGTAGCCGGCAGCCGGTCACACCCACCGGCTGGGAGTCTCTGTAAATTGTCATGGTTGTTAAATGTTGATGTGGTGCCAGCCAGGTACCCGTCAGCCGGTCCACCTGACCGGCTGGGAACCTCTGTGCCTTTTTCTCATTTCCTTTCCACTTGTCCTTACATGTAATACTTTGTATGGTTTGTTTATCTTATAAACTTACATGATGACATTAAATATTCATGTTTAGAATATATAATATCTCACAGGTGTATATCACATGATTTTTGACGGTTTTTAGTATGTCCTCTCTTGAGTCGGTTTTACCTTATCTATTGATTTGAGCACTAGTCGTTGAGTGCTTTGAACTCTCATTTCCCGGTTACACCTCCTTGCTCGTTAGACTGGAATGTCGGAGCGAGGGGGTGTATTCTTGATGCTCGTATGAATTTGTTAGTGGGAATATGACGACGTTGTTGGGAGGTGAACGCAATGCGTTGATCGACCCGGCCGTCAAATGTCGTATCCTTGCAAGGTGGTGTCATTGCATGTAGCGTACCACTTTTCTACGATTCTTGTACTCTTTCCACCTCTTTCATGTAGTTTAGCCGAATTTGGGGTACTCGACGTCCTTTGTGTTGATCGAGTCTTGGATGCGAAATATTTATCGCATGTCGAATCAGAACACATTTATTTCGAGAGTCTGGCCAGGTTTAGACTAGGACCGTATTATTATCGTCGTCCGACCGGAAGGAAATGAGTCTTTCATATACGAAATGTTTATCGTGTATGGTTCAGGGAAATGTTTATCCCGTGGACCTGTTTTGATCATACTTGCTATGTACATGGTGCTAGTGCGTGTCATTAACCGTGAGAGTATATGTTTGATTTCTTGTGACCGTTGGATGCCTTGAATTAGTTTGTATGTCGATATGCCACTAACGGTGAGATGCAAGCCCTAGTGTGTATATAGTTGCCTAAGGGTGTCATTCCCGAGTCGGTTCATAACATGGTGCTTACTGTTTGGTATTCCACATGCTTATGTCATATTATCTTGAAATGTATGTTTGTACTTCACATGATTCACTTGTATATACGTTTCTACATTTTTAATTGTTGTTGATGTATGTTTACTTGTGATATGGCTGGGAGAACCCGCATTTAGTCCCCACTGACTGTGGCGTTCATGTTTCATGAATGTACAGGTTCAGGTCAGTGCTACTTGGGGTTGAGCCTAGTGTGAGCTAGCGAGCGTAGTTTCACGATGATTACCTATTTCCGCTTAAACTCTTCTACTATTAGAGTTAATTGTATTTTTGGGAACGTTGTCTCCCTTGTAGTGATTTGTCGACCTCTTCGACCCTACTACTTCTTTTGTTTATGTTGGGTTTCACCTTTTGATAATCTTTGCGAAACATGTTTTAAAAAGTTTTGAAAATTCTCTAATTTCCGCTGCATGTTATTGGTTTATCTTTATGCTTTCGCGAGTGTTGTCACAGACGTTACCATCTCAGTTGCCCGAGATAGTACATATCAAATCATCATTCCAAAAACAGTTTAGGTATTTCATTAAAATATCGTAAAATACGATTACAATAATCCAATACTCAAATCCAAATATAAATCAAATTGAAGTAAATGTCTCCACATCTATGACTCGTCCGTAAGTGAGCACTCTCGCCGCATCCACCAAGCCCTATTGCAATCATAACTAATCTCCACGTGCTAAACCGCTGCTCATTATTCGCTGAAAATATCGAATGGATCATATCAGAGTTGAAAACAAACATTAACAATTTCAGTAACAAATCACACAATCAATCATATGCATACAATACAACAATCAGTACACCACAATGCCATCGACGATCATACCGTCGCCACCACCAACCACCGTGTTCGTGGTGCACCTCTAGAGAACTGGGCACTCACCCGAAGAGGCTACCCTCATAAACTCTGACTATTAATGTGCACATCCTCCTCTGTGGCGGGAGCTACAATGAGCGATCCCGAGTCGTGAAGTTAACCTCTCGTGATTGCTCCACTAACAATACCACCACACAAACATCTTGACAACAACACTCAATCATAATCACAATCATATCATAGCAAACAATCAGCAATGTTAATGAAACTGAGTAGGGAAATCCTATCATTTAGCAATCTAACATAATAAATCAATATCAATGACAATCCTCAATGAACCATCACCTACAAGTTATAATCACATTTATAATGTCATCGTAAAGTTCTATTAACAATCCATATAATCACAATCTCCCCAATTTTCAAATTCTTAGGGTACAGTCAAATGAAAATTGATTATAAAACTTAACGAAATAAACGGTTACGAAAATACAGTCATAAAAGGGATGGAAAAAATGGTTTCTAAAAATAATTTTAAGAATTAATATCTAATACTTATATTAATATCCATAGCTATATTAACATGACAACGATATCACTTACTAATGTATGAAAACGTACGTTGTACACTTGTACAGTTGTACATACCCTTTATGATTCAAAGAAATTTAACTATCATGTTACTTTCTAAATTTTTAGACACGAATTAAATCATACAAATAACTTCGGATACAAGAAAAAAGATAAGGGAAAGATTATACTTCGTATTACATTATGTATTTTTAGACAATACTAATTTAGAACCGTGCAATGTCATAGACTTACATACTAATAAGTACGGAGTATAATATAAGTAAGTTGAGTATAAAATTTAAATGGTAAATCGAGATAGTCCTAGTGAGATGGGGGACCAAAACACAAGAGGGCAAGCCAATAAAGACAAAGATCCCGACTGTTGAATCAGCGCAAAACACTCATCAAGTTGGATACTTGAACATGTCTAATGTATTGGATGTAATAGTGTACAAAGTACTACTACCTACCCCACTCCATATAACATCACGTACTAATTTCAACTACACAAGATGTTGTCGTATAACCTTGTGATAGATACTTAGATAGGACAGACACAAGTTGAAAGCTGAATTGATATTGCTGACTTTCATATAGCAAAGCCTTAAAAGCTTGCTTACTTTCACATCTTTCGTGTCCAACTATCCTTTTAACTTTGTTACTTGAAAGCTAAAACACGACGAGAAACGATATGGAGAAACGAGAAGAGGGTTTGGTAGAAGAAATAAAGAGGCCATTCTTAAAGACTGAAGGAAGCAAAGGGCATCCATGGATGGTTTATTTAACCACTTTTGTTGCTGTTTGTGGCTCCTATGAATTTGGAGCTTGTGTATGTCTTTTTTGTTTTTACCATCTTCCCTTAACTTGTTACCTTTTTTTTTTCTTTTAAATATATATGATGGCATTATTTTCAGGCTGGCTACTCTTCTCCAACTCAATCTGGCATTACTTCAGAACTTGGACTGTCCACAGCTCAGGTTTTCCAATTTCCAATTTTTATTTATTTTTAAGTGTGTCTCTAATCAGTTTAATTCTCTTCGTCTCGTTCATTTGTTTATTTTTCAACGTAAAATGATTTACGTGAAGGAATTATATCTGTAGTAAAACGTTTGGAGGGAATCACCATCCAAAATGTACTTCTAGATTGCTCCCTTTTAAGCTCGTTAATAATCACCCACCTTGAGAGAGGCTACATTAGTTACCCAGTAAGCGGACTACTTGTCAAATGAGCCCTTTCGAAGAGCTCTCAAAACCGAGTGTTTTCTTCGTGGCACGAGTTCATGTCCTTATAGGTGCGTGGGCATTGTTGTAAGATTGATAGGCGCATTGCCTTATAATAGGATTCGAAGCCTTCCCTCACCTTTTGTCCTGGTCATTTAGTCCTTCCCTAGTCTCTTCATTTACCAAATACTGCTTTCTACAAATGATGCAGTTTTCACTTTTTGGTTCCATTCTAACGTTTGGAGCAATGGTTGGCGCTATCACAAGTGGGCCTATAGCCGATTTTATTGGCCGGAAAGGGGTATGATTGTATCAACCGTAATCTCACTAACGTCTCTCACAAAAAAAAGTAGATAAACTCGAGTCTTCTAATACGTTTGCAGGCCATGAGGGTGTACTCTGCTTTCTGTATAGCTGGTTGGCTGGCCATCTACTTTGCCCAGGTATAACGATTATATACTATCATGTTACTCTCTCCACCATACTTTTATCGTAACCAATTGATTCTGAAGATCAACTATAAAAACATGTGCCGAATTTTCAAGTGTTAACACTTTTTTAAAGACGTCAGACGTTTTACGTTCAACTTAATTTCTGATATAATCCACGGTTACAAAATAAGGATTCTGTAGCCTTAGATGTAGGAAGATTGGCAGGGGGATATGGAGTGGGTGCCTTCTCCTATGTGGTATGTATCTTCCTTAACACATTTCTATTATTTTCTTTTTAATTGATTTATTATGATTTTTATTTATTTATCATGGATTTTACGTCACAAACAGGCACCCGTCTACATTGCTGAAATAGCACCTGTAGAACTTCGAGGAGCACTTACAACATTAAACCAAGTAAGTTTTTGATGTGTCCAGTACCTACATTCCCGGACATGCTCAAATCGAGAACGAAATACAAAACTGGTTCGCGCGTATTTCGTATATGTATTACGACGCAATGTGGCACGGCGAGCTTCTAAAGATTGAATTGATAAAGAAAGTAAAACAGTAGAGAGTTTAAAAGAGATTATTGATGTAGTTTGATTCTAAGAATTTTGAAGGAACAATTTGTATATCTGATTGATTGCAAAACTTAAAAATAAATAAATAATGAATAGTATTATCCTATATATAGGATCATAAACCAACCTAAGTTAGTTGGGTAATACGGAGTAGGCAACTACCTTTGATAAAAAAACTCTAACAAACTATTAACTAACTTAGGTTTCTTATATTCAACGGAGTAACATACATTTGATAACAAACTTCGATATGTACGATTGTATCACAGGTCATGATATGCACAGGAGTTTCAGTTGCATTTATAATAGGGATAGTCTTGCCATGGAGGGTACTAGCATTAACAGGTAATAATTAGAGAAGCATCCTATTTAATTCGGACATTTTATGTTAATAGGTAAGATAGGATAAGAATAGCAAGTTTTGGATAATGTACTGACTATTGAAGAGTGGTCGGGTTAATGTTGCAGGACTCGTTCCGTGCACTGTTCTGATTTTAGGCCTTTTTTTCATTCCAGAATCACCAAGGTGGCTGGTAAGAACATCAAAACCGTTACAGATTTGTATCACTCGTAAGACCATGTGTATTAGTAGGTTCGGTTGTTACAGGCTCCCAAGTTCTCCATTACAATGTTATTCGCATTGCACAACCTAGTTATAACTTCTACCTTTGTTTTCCATGTTTATCAAGGCATGCATTTTTCTAGCTTAAAATCTACCCCTGTCAAACATTTTCGATGTCACATCACATATCATTTTATGTTTTCTCAACAATTGAGGGTAAAGAAATAATGAGTTATAAATGTCAGAATAAAGTTTGAACTTTTATTCTAATACTGCAACAACATTACAACAATGTCTCAAAGGCTCTCAAAGGGTCCTCCCTATATCGTGACCCTAGGACAGTGCTAAGGTTTTTCAAGACAATATTGAAAACACGGATAGATTCTTTCCGAATGACCAAAATGGACACTGTGCTGAGAATTGCATTTACCAGTTGATATCAATACAGGCCAAAAAAGGAGCTCATAAGGATTTTGAAGTTGCACTTCAGAAACTCAGAGGAAAGGATGCAGATATAAGCCACGAGGCAACTGAGATCCAAGTAATTTATCACCAGCTTTAATTTGACAATAAAGTTCAACTTTTGAATAACATTTTCATATCTACATAATTTGATCTTTTCTTACAGGACTACATAGAAGAACTTGACAGGCTGCCCAAAGCTAATATCTTCGATTTGTTTCAGAAGAGATATTTACGTTCTGTCACGGTAATGGTTGTCATTAGTTGGTTTCATCTTTGAGCATGTGTACCACTTAATACAATAAACTAGTGCTGCCGTGGTATATATTGGCGAAATCATCGCGAACTTATCCAGGCCATTGCGACATTTAACTGGATTGCCAGAAAATAACACATTTTATTTAGTTTATAAGAAACACCGGGGAGCAGCCCTACTATGATACTATGTCGATAGCCTTCTTCAAAGCAACAAAGTAAATACTCCGTACTACTCTAACTACGATTGTAATTGTGCTGATGCCAGATAGGAGTTGGATTGATGGTGTTTCAACAGTTTGGAGGAATCAATGGTATCTGCTTCTATGTAAGCAACATTTTTGAGACAGCAGGTAAAACTTTCTTCCAAGATTAGATCGAGATCGTTAATTATTTCCAATCCTGACAAATTACTAATAACATTTATGCAGGATTTTCACCTAGCATTGGGACTGTAATATATGCTCTTCTGCAGGTTAACATCATAAATTACCCTCTGTTGGTTCTTAGAGGCAATAGGATGATCGAAACCTGCAAAAGACAATAATCCAATACCCGGAATAAATTATAACTTAGATATTTTGTAGAATCACGTACTAGATACGCTTTCCTCCAAGAAATAATCGACCCTATTACATGCCCCGGGTTACACGATTCTTCTTGTGGGATAAGACTACAATGTTCCACTCTCGATTCTGGCACTAGAATTTAGAGCAATGACAATGGAGTTTTATTTTAATTATCTTACCAAAGGAGTAATTTACAAGAGATTTATATAAAACTCTCTCATGAAAAATAGTTCTTTTATTTATATATTTTTCACCAAATGAAATAAAGAGTATTTATATCATTGCAACTTTTCAGACAAGTTTGACAGTTACAAAAAACAAATAACTGACAAAACATTACATCCCATTTGAACCAATGTGATATATACCTTTACTTATCTGAAACCATTCCGCAAGATCGAAATAGCTTATGTGAGCGTGTACTCCACACTCCCCGGACCCACAATATAGCTTCCCGATCTCACCCTCCTTTGAGCCAAATCCCGACTACACTAAATGACCGGCGATTCACTTAAATCACCAACATTCCTCCCCCATTTAAGTGTAATCCTCGATTTAGCAAAACCGATAAAACAAACCAACTCAATGCATCAATGGCAATATCACGAAGATTGAATTACCACCTAGTAATGTTACACATTTCAAGTATTCGGTGTATCGGGGTGTGTCTAAGCATTGAACCCCTCTACCCATTTTGAATACATGAAGATAACTTACACATGAGAAGAAACAACTCCAAAAGTCAAATCCGACACTAATTAAACAGGCCTTGTGTCCATATCCATTTCATGATAGCATATAGAAAGTCAACCCCAAACTTCCCTGAAGCGGCCAAACTTCATGCCTCAAATAGGTGAATCTTTTATCGTGCACCTGCACCGGCACTTTTTAAAGATCCATTGAGAAGAATTACCTTCATCCTAACCATGCAGGTCTTAGCACATCCCTTCGGGACAAAATCATGTGCTCAAATCTAAAGTAGGAGGCCTTCCACATTGAATTCTGCCTCTAACGTCATATTAGAGGGGAATTGGGTATCCTACCACCAGAGATTCATAAGGGTTTAAACATCCCGAAATACGACTTATATACCAAGTCCCTAGTCGATCCTTAATAAAAAGTGATCAACTAGTTATAATAAGATCTCATAAAACAACCAAAATCACCGTATTTATGATAGTAAATAAACCATATCACTTTAATATATCGGTGTCGCGATCACCGTAAACACATGACTATAACTTAGTCAAATTACCATTACTATCATAAGCACGAGTAATGTCAGTCACAAAATTTAAAAGAAAAATTGTTAATTAGTTTCCTTGGCCACCTGGCCTCTTTATCGGCTATAGCAACATGAAATCACAAAATCGGAATCCAGTGTCAAATAAACATATGACGCAAATTATGACCTTAGAGGTTTATAAACTAATGGTACCTCTACCAAAAAAAAAAAAACACACCACCGTTTGTAGAAAAGAACCATCTACATTGGTAAATCAATTTGCATATACTGCTATCCTTCTAAAACTGAAGGAAAACCAGACATTTGACAAAACTATAATTCTTGATTATATAATATACTTTATCACTTGCCTAATTGTTTTTCAAAGATGAGTACTAGTTTAACTAGTGTACCTACTCAACTCAAAACAGCATAAAAAGCGTATCTAGTACGTGATTCTACAAAATATCTAAGTTATAATTTATTCCGGGTATTGGATTATTGTCTTTTGCAGGTTTCGATCATCCTATTGCCTCTAAGAACCAACAATCTCCAAGAAATAATCGACCCTATTACATGCCCCGGGTTACACGATTCTTCTTGTGGGATAAGACTACAATGTTCCACTCTCGATTCTGGCACTAGAATTTAGAGCAATGACAATGGAGTTTTATTTTAATTATCTTACCAAAGGAGTAATTTACAAGAGATTTATATAAAACTCTCTCATGAAAAATAGTTCTTTTATTTATATATTTTTCACCAAATGAAATAAAGAGTATTTATATCATTGCAACTTTTCAGACAAGTTTGACAGTTACAAAAAACAAATAACTGACAAAACATTACATCCCATTTGAACCAATGTGATATATACCTTTACTTATCTGAAACCATTCCGCAAGATCGAAATAGCTTATGTGAGCGTGTACTCCACACTCCCCGGACCCACAATATAGCTTCCCGATCTCACCCTCCTTTGAGCCAAATCCCGACTACACTAAATGACCGGCGATTCACTTAAATCACCAACACCCTCTTCTTCAGAGACGTAATTGATTAATAGCTTTTCATTTGAGAAATTTATCCTGCAGGTTGTAATCACTGCTGCTGGAGCAACTCTGATTGACAAAGCAGGACGAAAGCCACTTCTTTTAGTAAATATCACTACTTTTTTCCTCTATAACTTGTGTTGTTCTTATACACTTGACATAGAGTGCAAAGTTTTTAATTCCCGAGGATTCGCTAGATTAACTATCTTTTGTCATTGGAATTTTAAAAAATAAAGCAAACTTGGTTAATTGATCACAGGTCACGTCTTACACAGTGAAGTGAGTGAACTAACAATCTATTGGCGTAGTTTTCCAGCAATGTCCATCGCGATTTTTCAGTTTATTACGACATGGGTAAGATTGTGTATCCCATTTTAAGAGGAAATAAATCATTTTTGTTGTGGCAGGTTTCTGCTTTTGGACTAGTTTTAGGTTGCCTGTTGACAGCAATTGCTTTTTATCTCAAGGTAAAGTATTTACGGAACTAAGTGAAGGGACAGCCAAGTTAATATAGAAACGTCAGATGTTCGTACTTATATGTCCTCTAAATGATATAGGCTCACCAATCATCAGAGAGAGCAGCAGCAATACTAGCAGTCATTGGTATACTGGTAAAATAAAATAACCCTCCCAAGGAATAAAATTGAAGTATTTAGTATTACCAATGATATTGATAAAATGGATGCTGAAGACTGTTAACATTTGTTACATGTTGTAGGTGTATATATCCGCGTTTTCGGTTGGAATGGGAGCTGTTCCTTGGGTTGTAATGTCAGAGGTGATGATACCTTACGAATTACCTATGTTATTTTATTCTCGGTTGTCAATGCCAAAATGTGTTATGTGTTTGCCTAATATACATACGTTCTTTGAAGTGTCTTGTTAGTCGGTGTCGTGTCGTCATGTGATGCCAGTTTTCTTACTAGTATCTCTTGCAGATCTTCCCTATAAATGTAAAAGGAGTTGCCGGAGGGCTGGCAACACTGGTCAACTGGTTTGGAGCTTGGGTCATATCATACACCTTTAATTTTATGATGGAATGGAGCTCTTATGGTATGTGCTCATGCCTAATGTCTGCATCGTATAACCTTAGACAACTAATCCATCTCCATTGGAATCAAAGACTCGATATTCTTTTAATCCGAAATACGCTGAATAACTGTAAGTGGTGGAGACTAAACGGGTTGCTTAATCATGTATTGTTCAGGCACTTTCCTTATCTACGCAGCAGTAAATGCAGCCGCGATTATATTTGTGATTAAAGTGGTACCTGAGACAAAGGGTAGAAGTTTAGAGGAAATCCAAGCAGCTATCAATACTTAGTTTCAGAAGCAGAAGACGTCCTCAATCCTTGTCCAAAAATCAAATTATTACTCTACCAAATGAAGAAGATTTGGCAGTAGCAATGCCCACTGTGCGCATTTTCCCGACTCTGTTTAGATAAATTCAAGTTAGCAGCCATTTCGAGGCCCATTACACCGAATAAGGACGAGACTATAAATAGATGATTACCTTAGGTTCTCATCACATATATGTGATGTATTTTGAGTTTTATTATAATTTTTTTTGAGCTTATTGTTCAAATTAATGAACTCAAAAACTTTATTATAAAGCTCAAAAAGTACATTATATGTGATAGTACATCAGAGGTACAATCCACTTACTACAACTTTTCTATCCTTTTTATTGTAAGACAATTGCTCTTTCTCTAATTTCCCTAGTTACTACTCCCTCCGTCCCGGTTAATTATTGTCATATATCTTTTTTGAGTGTGTCGGTCACTTGTTATACTTTCTATAATAAAAAGATTTTCTATAAGTAATTTGAATCCAATGTGACTATTGTCCACTTGTCATCAATTAAGTATAACAATAAATGATCATCTACCCTTAACCATTTCCTTGGTCTATGTGTCAAAAGGAAATGACAACAATTGACTGAGACAGAGGCATTACTAATCTCGTGTTTTAGTGTTGGATTATTGTTTCTTTGCTTGATTAGTGTTTACTAGTTTAGAGCTCGTGCAATACATGTGTAGTATATATAGTTTTTTTTTTTTAATATATTACTTGTATAAATTTTTACATTATAAATTATTTACATTTCTTAGCATTGTATTTTGTTTTGACGAAAAAAAACCTAGAAACTAATATTAATCAAGATAATTGAGTAATGTGTTGAAATGTATTTTAGTTGAAATTTGTTTATAGCACAAAGCTAATGATTTCAATTTATAAATTTTTAAATCAGCTTTGTCACGAAAGTAATAATAGCAATTTCAGTATTGTTTTATCCGAAATATGAGCAAAATCATTTTCTAATAATAGCAGCAATAATATATTTAACAAATTACAGTTTTATAAATATTATTTTAATATAGCTCAAAGTTTAGTGAAAATAATATAATTTGATGAAAATGTTAATTTAAATGAAAATATGATAGTTTAATGAAATAATACTTTACTTATTGACGAGGATGCACCAAATTGTCATTTGTCATTCGCTACCATATTTAATAGATGTCTTGTGGAATGAAAATATTTTAAGAAACTGATTCTTTTAGTTAATAGGAGATAAGTATGTTTTTTCCTATTAAATCTCTTACTCTCAATCTTCTTGTTAATTTGTCAATATTTAGGTTTAACTTGGTGATTTTTAGGCTCTCAATCTGACTTAAACCTTAAGATGGCCAAAGACGTCCCCATGGAGATAGTAGGGACAAAAATATTGGTATTTCGTAGGCAACTTAGTGGACAACGCCACCCACACGACATCGCGCTGCGGCGGCACTCGGCACACGGAGCTCCGTGAAGGGACACGTCATTGGTTTGTGAGTGATTTGAAAGGCTATGAAATCGATGAAAAGTTCGAACAAGCCAGCATTTAAAGGATTCACCACCAATTTATAGTGGAAAATTGGAAACCGTTCGATTTTTATGTCATGTAGACATAAAGTGACATGAACACTAAAGAATCGTTTCCCTTAGCATTCTATGTTTAGAATGCCTCTCATAATGCCTATTAAACCAATATCATCTCCAAACTCTACTAACCGAGTTCCCGCCAAAACGGTAACTCCTGTCAGCGTCAGACTGCAGATCTTGACGATGTACCACCTACAAATGTTGGACCTCAGCACTGGACATCAAAAGCCCCTCTCTTCACAACGAGAGTTCCAAGAACATTAATACGCACATCCCCCTTATGGCGGGAGCCACAAAAGGCGAACTCGGGGTGTGAAACCGTCTCCCGCAACCGACCACCAATATAGAACCAATCACAGTCACAATCACAATCACAATCATAATCATCATCATCATCATCATCATCATCATCATCATCATCATGATATCCATCATCAACAATCATCATCAACGACAACTATAATCGATTAACATATAAATATACAGAGTAGGAAACCCTACCTCAAAGCAAATGCACAATCAAAGGTATGCAAGACTTGAATCCTTCCTCAACGAATTCTCCTCCTAACAACATATAATAATCTAAATCAACAACAATTCAATTTCCCATCCCCAAATCAGATTAGGGTTCCAATTAGTCTATCCCACAATACTAAATAGACTAGATATATCGATACTTATGACAGGGTTGATGCAAAAGAGTGACTCCGACGAACCACAACGGAAATCACAAACTTACTGATGGATTAAGGTGATTAAGGATATGTTTGAAAGTGTTTAAGGGTTTTAAAATGAAAGATTAACTAACGAATTATATATAAAAATCCTTAATTATCTTAATCCAATACCGCTTCGAAAAACCCGTCAGACCGGTGAACTCGGTCGAGTGCACAAGACACTCGGCCGAGTACACTATACTCGGTCTTGTACGTTGAGTACTCGACTGAGTGCCACTTAGGCAAAGCTGCCTAACCGACATACTCAACAACTCGGTTGAATACCACCAACTCGACCGAGCAAAGACACTACTCGGTCGAGTACACCTTACTCGATCGAGTACCAGGTTACCATAATACAGAGTATTACAGTCTTCCCTCCTTAAGAACGAACTTCGTCCTCGAAGTTCACGACTCAACAATCGAAATAACAACAATGCAAGACTCCTTCCAACGATTTTCAACATGACACTATACGACATAACCATTACCAAAACGACACCGACACCGACCAACTACTAACACGATTATACTAACACTACAAAACGAAAATTAATTACAACAAAGATCACCAAAAATATCACCGTGAACATCCCCTACCCCCTTAAAAGCGTGAAACATTGGCTAAAAAGCTACAATAAGGGAAATGCATTGAGGAATGACATTATGCACAACACAATTGGGTGGACAAAACACACAACTTTTATTAAATTTTTTTTAATTTTTAATTTTTTGGTTTTTTTTTTATTTTTCAAATTTTTTTAATTCAATAAACAACTAGACTAAATAAACAACGACACAAACTAAATCCCTCCCCCAAGCTAGAATAACACATTGTCCTCAATGTGCGAAACGGGTTTAAGCGCAGAAAACACAAAGAAGGACAACATAACCAACAAAGGAATGGGGGACGACTCAACAAAATGGTAAAGAAAGAAAAGAAAACATACAACCGTGCAGCAGCTCCCCCAAGCTAGCTTGAAAACGGGGGCAAAGTACAACCCAAGCACCAAAGTACCTGTGATGAACAAGCTACTACAATACTAGATAAAATTATTGTCTTATTGTCAAAGCTATTAGAACCAAAACCAAATGAATTATTTAAAAATTAACATTATTAAATTGTCCAACAAAAATAATTTATTTCATAACAAAAATATAATAAAAAACGGGTTGCCTCCCGCGAAGCTTTATTTAAATGTCTTGATAGACTCTTTATTAATGAAAATCATTCTTTGTGCCTTAAAAAGCATGTCAATGCCCTTAGAAGTAGATCATATACCTGCGCATGAGCAATACAAAAACATATGTAAGCAATTGACAAGATATAGGCATGAAATATTGAAGGTAAGAATTGATATATCTTATCATTGTGCGCATGACAAACTTCATAGATGACCACTGAACTGCTCCACTCGTCAGTGAGAGATGGAGTGAAATGTTTAAGATCATGGAACAAACAATTAGTTCCCAAAATATCATTAGTGGACTCTAATTGGGGGTAGGGTGAATCAAAGGATTGGGAATCAAAAATGGGTGGTTGATCCCACTTAATTTCAAGGCTAGGTTCACAAAACCCAGTATCATTTTCAAATAAATCTGGAATATCCTTAGCGAAAGGATTTTCAAAGAAATCTGATGACTCGATCGACGACTCTCCATTGGAGTCACAAATGGGCTTAACAACATCCTTGTCTAAAGTCTCGACTACCATATGGTCAATATCAATAATGGGGTCTCAAAATTGTCAAATGGAACGACACTAGAGTGACTTTCAATAGAAAAGGTTGGACCATCATCATCGTCATCTATTAATTCATATGATTGGGGAGAATTAGACTCACATGGGGGGGCTGAAAAAGCATAGGAGAAAATAGACTCACATGGGGGAGGTGAAAAAGCATAAGGAAAATTGATTGGCTTACATTTTTTAAACGTGGGTTCTTCCTTTTGCCCTTTGAGCATTTGAATTTGAGCCATGATTTCATTGAGTTGCTCTTGGATTCTCAACCGCCGGTGCGTTTCTTCCCGAGATTGGGATGCCATAAACTCCAAGAAAATCCAAAGTTCCTCTCCTCTCTTCTGATAAAGACTTCCACCACTCAATTGCATAGCCAGGCTACGACACTCAATGAGCATTTCGTGAAGCACGACATGTTTCATATAGGTCTCATCAAGGGTATACCCAAGAGAGATAATATGGTTAGAATAGCTATAAAATCGGTCGAGGTATTCATGGAAAGGCTCATTCTTGCATTGTGGAGGTTGGAAATAGATAGTCATTGAGAGAAAATAAAGCAATCCCTTTGAAAGAAAATATTCCTATTACCTGAAAAGAGTCACTATACTACAAGGAAAAGGTGAGAAAACCCTCAAGGAACAAGTGTTCCTCGACACAAAAGAAAAGAAAAAAAAAAAAGAAAAAGACAAGGTAAAACTCTACTAATCACAAATAAACAAAACCGTGCTCCCCGGCAACGGCGCCAAAATTTGACAGGGTTGTCGCGTACCCTAATCAAAGATAATTTACCCAGACTAGGCTAACAACATATTAATGTAATTAGGGAAGTAAGGGGTCGATCTCGGGGAGACGGGAGATACTTGTGAATAGTTATGGTTAGAGTTCTATTTTGTACGAATGGCAAATGTTTGTCACTAATTACTAAATGCTATAATAAAAATGATAACAATACAATAAAGAAAAGGATCTAGGGATCGGGGTTCACATGCTAATCAATTTAAAATCAAAGTTGATTACGGGTTTAGAAAAATCATAGTTGTCCAAGTCTCGTAGCGGTGTATTCCTCTCGGATTCGTACCGACTTTTTAATGGGTCCTAACGTCCTCTCAGCCTGGTTAGGTCATTAAACTATTCTAGCCAGTCCTTTAATTTTCATCTCGACTCTCGCCCTTGAGACGGAAATTGACAAGTATAAACAATTGATTATGGCCATTAAACAAAGTCTATCATGAGAATCAAACAAGAAATAGAGACAACTAAAACAATCCTACCCGGAATCAATTTATACTTATAAATTAATTAGACATGTTAATCCTTCCCCTAGAACAAAGATTACTTATGTATGATTTACAATGAAAGGGAAACTAAGATTATAAAACTAAGAATGGTAAACATTATAAAGGAAATGTAAAAACAAGAATAAGGATTACCGGAAAGGATGAGCAAAGATTGAAATGGAATAGGAACTTGAATAGGAAAATGCAAACGCGGAAACTAGAATTCCAATTACAAGTAGAACAACTACAATTGAAGAAAACTTAGAACTAGACTAAACTAGAGAAAACTAAAACTAAACTAAAACTAAGAAAGATGAGAGAAAGAAGAAAACTAAACTAAAGAGAAAAGTATTTTTTTTGTACATCTTAGTTGTGTGGAGGCTAGGCTATTTATAGGGTTGAGAGGCTGCCCAAATGTGTCCGGATTCATGCTCATTAAACAAGCCATTAAGCCTTGCATTAAAGAGAGGTATATGAAGAGAAGATGCGTTCATCAGCAGACTTAGGGTGATAGCAAAGCGTTACGAATATATCCGAGTAAGAAATAAGATACGAGCATGCGATTTCTTAAAGATCAATCTTGACAAAAACATTCAAGAATGGAAATGAAAAGGGATGATGGCACGAGTAAAGGCTTAAGGTTTAATCCACAAAATTTCTCCTTTCAGACTTAGGGTGATAGCAAAGAAACTCATCCCGATTACAAAGGTCTCTTACAAGGGACCATCGTACCACAAATCATCAAAGTAAGGTACACCTAGATTTAACAAATCGATTACAACCCAATTCATCCGCCCTTTCATATAACACGGATTCCGAAATGCGGAATTGCAACTCAAGCATAGTAACATTCTCTCAACTCCAAAATTTGACACATTCTCAAAGGTTTCAAAACCGAAGGTCTAACAAGGAAGTCTTCATACTAATCTCTTTTCAACTCATATGGCCCACAAGGTAGAACACCGAACAAAACGTCATCAACAACATCTTAAAGCATCACCGTCATAGCCAAGCTAATCAAATTTCACTCATGCCATAATTCTTAAGTAACATGGTTTAATCTATCATGACGACTTACTACCTCAACCAAGTCTCCGATACCATGATATAAGATCATACTTATTAATCCAAGAATTATAGCCAAGTACTTTTCCACCAAGCGTATACTCTAACACATACACTAGAATCCACAAAAATTCACTTAGTCTCCAAAAGCATTTTACACCTCAAGGTATCATCCAAATATTCTCACTTAGAACAACTAGCTCCAATTTAGATATGATCCTCAAGACACTCTAATATTACTAAACTCCTAAGTTCAAAAGATTAAATCCCTAATGGGTTAAGAAGTCCTAGCCAACTCATTCAACTTTACACCATCAAATACCACGAATTATTCATACATGAGTCATGGCAAGCATCAAGCATTAAAATCATCAAAATTATCTTACCACCTTTCCTCAGAGATACAACCAATCATCAATATAGGGTGAACTTAGATCTACACCATTTACCTCAAATTCCAAATTCATTCTAATCAACACTAACATTCCACCAAGTCTAAAATTCTTCCGACTAAGTATAATATGCCACAAACAAAAGGGTATGGTGTCCACAAAAGGTCACATAAGGAAGTTGAGGGTACAAATTGATAAGGAGGAGGAAAGTAACAAGAGTAATTTCCAAGGGAAAAAGAAGTTAGATGATGAAGAAGCACTTAGATAGAAGGAAGAGAGCATGATACATTAAGGACGAGAGAAATCATCGATGAGGAAGAAATATACTTCAATTAGGCTTGTCAATCTTCAATCTTTGGTAAAGGATACTTCTTCTAGGTAATACATGATCCACCTTAAGACGGAAGATACAAACAAACATAACATCACTCAACACAATCAACAAACAAGTTAGAACCTAACAAACATCAAGTACACCAAAGACTACAACCTTAGGTCCTTAAGTCTACCCAATCTCTCATATTATTATTTCAAGGTCAAGTAGTTAAGTTTAGAGTTCACTTGTGTGCGTCGGGAGCGATAAAGCTCTGATACCAACTGTGACAACCCTCGCGAATGCGGAAATAAAACATACAAGCATGTGATTTAATTAGCGGAAAATACGGTATTTTAAAAACCTTTATACATGCAAGATAGAAAATACGAGGTATGTCAAATACTACAAACCAAAGTACGAATATACTACAACAAGAGACGTAGTCTCTCCAAATGTTATCAAAGTAAATGTGATTAGCAAACAAGCTAAATAACGTCTAGAGGTGTTTCAATCCAGGGACAACGCCCGCTAGCTCACACCCGAACCCAAAATATCAAGCAAAAAGCCATCCATGCAAGCAACCTGTTCATCCATGAAAAACATGAACGCCACAATCAGTGGGGAGTAACTCCGGTTTCTCCCAGCCATATCACATTAAACGTACATAAAAGGAAATACAAAAGTAGAAGCATGCATATATAGATATACATGTGAAATACGATAAGGATAGATAGGCAATTCAATATATAATGATAAGAGCATATGAAGTACAAATCCGAATCCATCATATTATGCAAAGACTCGGGGAAGACACTCTTAGGCAACCGAATACACTCACTAGGGCTTGCATCTCACCGTTAGCGGTATAAGTTTGATAAGATTGAGACTCGACAACCAAACCATGCCAAGTCATACGATGATCACAATTAATCCATCATATTATCATCCATTCAAACATCCAATATATTGACGACATCTCTTACGGTAAATGAAACGCACTAGCACCGTGTACATGGCAAGTATGATTAAAAGGCATACACGGGATAAGACATTTCCCTGAACGCATACACGATTCAATTCATTTCGTATATGTAGACTAATTTCCTCCTGGTAGGATGACGATAATAATACGGTCCTAGTCTAAACCTGGCCAGACTCTCGGAATAAGACATGTTCCGATTCGACATGTGGTAAGACGTTCCACATCCAAGACTCGGTCAATCAAAGACGTCGAGTACCCCAAATTCAATCAACCTTCACGAAAGAGGCGGAAAATAACACAAGCCTCATAACAAGCGGTACGCTACATGCAAATAACACCACCTCGCAAGTACACAACATTTGACGGCCGGGTCGATCAACGTAAAACGTTCGCCTCCAACAACGTCATCTTATGCCCACTAACACATGCAATTAAGCAGTAGGATACCTCCCCGTTCCGACATTCCAGCCTTACGAACGTGGAGGTAGCCAAGGGAATGAGAGTACAAAGCACATAACAAAATAGTGCTCAAACCGTAACATTTGTAAAAACCGACTCAAAGTGGGAACATACCAAAAACCGTCACAAAACATGAGAATAGGGAATTATATAAACTTAACTATGATAAAAATGAATCAATACATGATACATAAGCATTAGAACAAGTTTATGAAACATAATGAATAAAAACATAGATCACCTCTCCAAAACAACGTTGTTTGGAAACCAACTAAAACAAGGGTCCACTTCAAACGGCCATAACTAGAGTTCTAGATATGAAAATGCAGAAATTCCAAATGGAGGTGATAGCTTATCCTCTTACGGTTCCAACGGGATGTCACAAGCCCAAAACAAGCAAGTAACGAAGGAGATATGATCATTTTACAAAAAGGGGTCAGTGAAGGAAAACTGCAGTCGGCCGCGAGTAACGCTGCCAGCGCCCCCACGACGCTGCCAGCGTCCTACGACGCTGCCAGCGTCCTACACGAGACTCAGGCACGATCAAATCCCAACATGTTATCAACCAAAAATCCTCATTTATCATCACAAACCATCAATTCTCATATCAATTATCAACTAACAACAACCATATCAACATTACAATTCCTAAGATTACTAACCATATTCTAAATACGATTTCTAACATAGAAAACACATGAAATCACGTAAATGATATCGAGTAACCATTCACCGTTACCTTTACGCGTCTTCAAACGATTTCTAAGTCTTCCTAGTCTCCACCTACAATTAGATAATAAAAGATGAATATTCTTCACCTTGAGAAAGACGGAAAGTTTGAAAAGCGAGAAAGACGGTAATTTTATTACCAATACGGATAGAGGAAGATAAGAGGGGAAGAATAAGACGAACTTACGTGAATTTGAGCAAGAAATGAGCGAGATATGACGATTCTAAGCTTGGATCAAAATGGAGGCAAGGTTTTGATGGTTTTCTTAAGGAAGAAGCAAGAGTTGTGTTTGTGTGAATGAATTAGGTTAGGAGGTAGTATGAGGGAGTATAAGGGAAAAAGTCAAGAAAAAGTCAAAGACGGCTTAAGACGGAATTCACTTGAAATCTCGCGAAAAACCCAAATACGAATTCGGAAATTCTAAATTCGACTCGGAAAAATTTAATTCTAAACTAAAACTAAATTTCGCTGAAAAGTATCCGTAAAATATTTTTACTATAAAAATAGGGTACACTTGCGGGTGTTACAATCGAAGCCATGAAAGGTTTGTGAGAGTTGGAGCGTTGCTGGTGGTGGTGTTGGATGAACTAGCCATTGCGATTTGAAGAATATTAACTACAAATTTTAGACATAAAAGAAACGTCAACATTTATCGTTTTAAATACTTGTAAACATTTTAAACAAGTTTGAACATTTATATAGTGACCTCTACCCAACTATTATAAATGATTCCGAGATCCAAATTCATAGCAACTTGGGCACGGTGAGCCGATTCATCCCTCATTAACATAATTCGGTTGATAATATTACTTTAATATTTATCTTAAGCCCGGAACACATGCGGCTACGGTCGCGAATACTTCCGTTGAGCTCAACTCAAATTTTGAAGTAATAACCTTTATTACCCCACTTACCCAACGTAACAAGTTTAGTACCCCGGTGAGACGAGCATAATTCCTTGCGAAATTAGGATTCATGGGTTCTACTATTTTGTAAGGCTTGATCTCAATTATTTATTATGAGAGATCATGTCAATTTATTATCTATCTCGTTTAAGTGAACTAAATCGATGAATTATCGATAATTTTATTTGACATGGTCGATGACTCAATGAAATTTGCATGTCATGTTATGGCTATTTGGTAATGCATGCAAACATATTAAATAAAATGCAAGCAAAAAGAAAATTTCCCAATATGGCCTTTCCTAAAATATAAAATCATATAATCTATTACAAATTCTAAAACCAACACCTTTGGTTCCTTGAACTTCATAAGCCCCCCTCCCAAGGTCACCATCTCTCTCGGAATGCCTTTCCGAATGGCACCGTCTTTGGGAAACTCCTTAATAAAATAATTAAAAAATATAATAAAATTACATAGGTTTTCTATTATACATTTGTAAAAATAAAATATTACAATAAAAGTGATATGAAATCACATTAAATATAACCAAATCCATATTCCCATTCATTTCGCGCAATATCGATTAAAACTAAGGCCATACAAGGATTAAATTACATAATTCAAAATTACATAAATAAAATATGACATTCATAAATGAAAATATAACATTCAAAAATAAAAATTAAGCATTATAATATGTATAAAACATGCTCATTTTAAATGCCAAATTGCCCTATTTTAAGGTTTATATCGTATACAACCCGGTTTTATGGAAATGCGTGATAATAAAATTTAAATATCACCAAACAATACGTAAATCATATTTAAGTCCAAGTTAATTATCCCAAATGACTTAGGACTCAAAAATTAGTCATCACTCAATTTTGACAATAATTCAACTTGTTGTTATATAATTGCTCAAAATAAGACTTTAAAATCATATTTTAATTAAATAAATCCAAATTTAATTACAATAATTTTGAATTTTGAATTTTAAATTTATGTACATTCTGGAACATTTACATTACACTCATAATGTCAAAAATCAAGATTAAAAATTCTGAATTTATTTTGAGAAAAAACGGTTGCGCTTTATCGGTTTTATCAAATAAAATACATAAAGCATGTGAAAATTAATCTAATTAAATTTTCAACTGTAGATCTGAAATGTGGGACACCTATTCAACAAGTAACAATTTTCTCTTGACATGAAATTTATTTTAGCTATATGTTCTAAATAAGTCACTATTTATGCCATTTTTACATTAAAAATTCATAAATCATGCTATATAAATCACATTCGTCTAAAAATTTTCAGTATATGAGGAAAATATTCATGTGATAAGATACTATAACTTTATTGTCATATTAGAAGGATAAGTATTTTTAACCATCTAACCTTCATTTATTTTATTTTATCATATAAAAATCATAAATCATGAGAAATAAGTCCGACTCACAAGAAATTTTACATACCGTAAGTAAAATATGAATTTGAATTGGTGTAAAACTCTTAAGGTCAAAAGATATGTCTAACTATTTTTAGCATTTTAAACATCATTTTACTCATTAAAATGTAATAAATACACTAAAAATCATATTTGAGCAATATAAATTTCGATAAATCATCAAAATGACCTAAAATCATATTAGGACCAGAATATATTGACATGCAAATGACTTTGTAATTTTATCTCATAAAACACAAATTACTAGTTTTCTTTAAATACATTAACTCGAAAAAACTATAAATTGATTATGCATGCAACAACCAAAGCTCTGATACCACTTGAAAGTTTCTTAAACCCATTATTAGACATTTCTAATATCATATTATGAATATTTTACTTTTAAACTATGTGGATCTTATGCATGCATAACAAAACAACAAGAAAGAACAATTTCATACATTGCTTATTAAGAAATTGGGCACAATATGTGAACTCCTTTCAAATATTGTTCTTGAGCTAGTATAATGAGGATGATCTTCCAAGTTTCAAAGTAGAAACTCTCGAATTAGTTGCACCCAAGACAACCCTTTAATCTCTACTAAAAATATTACACTAATATTATAAGTAGTAACCCTTTAAAATAAATCTAATAACCTTTTATTACTACACTAGTAATGTTATTAGAAAATATGAACTTCAAGGTGTATGTACTTCTAAAGTTTTATTGAGAAGGTAGAGAACAATAAGAGAGATAAGCAATTTTTGCATGTGTGGTGTTCAAATGAGATGGAGTGCACACAATAAGAAGGAAAATTTTACTCTTGTTGTTGCATGTAGGATCCGGCCACCCCACATGATTTTGGGGTGTCATGTCACTTTCATTTGTCTTTACAAAGTAAGTAGGTAGTGTGTAGGAATTAGTCTAGTGTATGATTATGTCTAATTCTCAATTAGACTAATACACAAACACTAATCTTCCTAAAATACCTCACAAAACCGGTGCACCACACTAAAATGGGTGTCCATTTTATATTTACATTTTCTCATCTGTCACATATGTGACATGTGACATGTAACATGTAATTTTGCTTATAAATGTGCATTTCACCAATTTAAATACAATTTCATAACAAATAATTAGACTTAACATTTTAAGTCATATTTTAAAATTACATGCAAATAAAAGGAGTCATCTCATATTTGGTTAATATAATCTACAACAATTTGTAATTATAATCAACCAATTTTGTTTATCTCAAATGTTTCATAAACATAATGCATTCTTAGTAATATAACAATTAAATTATAAAAAATAAATCTTATTTAATCATATTAGCATAAGATATAATTCTCACTTACAATATAAACTTAGTTCAATTTAAGGGATTAATTAATCTGTATCGCTATGCAATTAAGTAATGTACATGATTAGGGGATTCTCTTTTAGGTGTGACCTCAAGGGATCAACTGATAATATTCATCATCCCTTTGTATTCTTATTATTGAGATTTAATTAAGTGATCGCACTATTGTTGAGGACACTCACTCCGACAAAACATATATTGAAAGGAATTGGATATACGAAAGACTCTATCAGGATCGAATTATTTCAAGAATCTGCTCGGTTGTGGCGAGCAAAATATTGATGATAAAAGATGGGCCCACATATTGTATATCCGAAAAAGGTGGGTGTCTCAAGCATTGCTTGTTTGGTCTTGTTTTATTTTTTGAATTGAATTGAGAAGTGACGAGCAGTTGTTAATTAAAGACTTATTTGAATTGATTTGATTTGAAAAGTGACGAATGGTCGTCAATTGAAATTTTTTGTTTCGATTGATTTGATTTTGAAGAAAGATCGAGGTGGCAGGCAAAAATCTCCCAGCTTATCTCGAGGTGTTTGTTTTTGTTGTTTTTGTGTGTTTTGAATTGGTTTGAGAAGTGACGAATGATCGTCAATTAAAGAGCTATTTGATCATTGTATGAGATCGAGGTGGCAGGCGTCTAGCACCCAGCTTACCTCGACGTGTTTGACTATTTTTGTTGCATATGAATGCGTTTGATTTTTGTACATTTGGATTTTTGACGTTGTTTTGGGCGAGAGCCCCCAGTTTACGATTTTGGATTTCTACTTTTGTCTCGGGCGAAAGCCCCAGTTTTGGATTTCTGGATTTTGTTTGGATTTTGACTTTTGTCTCGGGCGGAGCCCCCAGTTTAATGTATACACCTTCTCTTGGTTGTATCTGATCGCCTAAGTGCCTTTGATGTTGGGTGATCTTTGTTCCTGCAGGTTAGTCTGAAAAAACAGGTTTTGGTAGACGACGGTTTCTTCTGTCATGCTGCCGAAATTCACATAGAAATCACATAATTACATGTAGCATATTGGTGTCCTAAACTGGCACAAAACGGGCTACCCCCTTAAAAGAATTTTTGAAGGAAATATAAAAGTGTTTGAAATGACCAGACATGTGTGAATGTTTGAAATGACCAGACATGTGAAAGTGTTTGAAATGAAGAAAGAGGAGTGAAATGATTCCCCTAAAAGGGAATAAGTGTGCTCCTTTGACGGCCATGTCGTCTTTCGTTTTAAAAAGCGAACATTTAAAATAACGGGTTGAACTATGTGAAGGATTGCCTACGTATTCATGAAAATGAAATAAAACCATGTGCATAGTCCGAAAGGGTTGAATAATCGTTCGAAGTAAGAGCTTGTAATGAATTTAAAAAAAGGTAGCATGTGCTTTTGACTTGCTCCTACAGAAAGTACAATTCAGTTTATTTGATGACATGAGGATATCCTAATGTCAAAATGCAAGAGCATAGTGACATTGATTTTTAACTGGCCACGGGCCAATTGTATTTCGTGTCGCGCGAGCGGCACTTTAGTTACGCGAGGCGCATTTTGGCTGAGAATTTGAATGAGTTTTGCCCTCTTTACATTAACAAGCTCGACAAATTACGCAAAACTAATACTATAGAAACAAAATACTTTTGTGACCATATAAGCTTAGTGTAAATCTATCGAAATCTTAGATGCTAAACAAGGGTGATAAGAAATGGAATGGAATGGAAGGTTCTAATGGTGTTAGAAGACACTGGAGATCTGTGTATCTCTCTCACTCACCTGCATCAATGAAAGGATCGTTCCAAAGGGCATGAAGACATGGTAACTGCGAATTGATTCGTTTGAATTAAGACTATTGGAGTGATTTTGTTTTGTTTGTAATTCTTGACTGGAGAGATTTTTTATCTTTCTCATGAATTTTTGAAAATGTTCGAGACTTTGGATTTGAAGTCGTTGTTGGACTGTTGTTGGATTGTTTTTGATTTGAAGTCGTTGTTGGACTATTTTTTATTTGAAGTCGTTCGACTGTTTTTTTGTTTCTTTATTTGATAGTCGTCGTTGGACTGTTTTTTGTTTTTGAAATTTGATAATCATTGTTGGTCTGTTTTTGATTTGAAGTCGTTGTTGGATTGTTATTTATTTGATAATCGTCGTTGGACTGTTTTTTTGTTTTTTGATTTGATTGTCGTTGTTGCCACCCATGGTGATGGGAGACAATATATGAAATTTGTGCTTACTTGAAATCAGATGAAGAATAGGAATCAGACGAATCAAGTAAGGAAATGGAGTCTCGAAACCTATAGGTCACCAAGAGACACGGCGATCAAGGAATTTTCACACCACTAGAGATAGAAAAGGTGGTCAATGAACGCCTTTGTTAAGGCTTATCCTAAGAGGTCGAGTGATCTACACTAAAAAGATACGACCTAAAGTATTTTGAGTCTATTTTACTAGTTAAGGGTTATAAGTAGAACAAGTGACTAATAAAAAGTACATCTGCTCTTTTTCTTCAATTTTGTTTGAAATTTGAAAAAGAAACTAGGATGGTCCTATTTATTAACATATGCTTATATAGTGAAGGCAAATAGCCTCTTTCAGATGTCGTCTTCAATTTTTGTTCCTAGCACAATTAAGTCCGTCAAAGACTTTAGGTTCTGGTACCTCAGGTGGTTTTCATAAACGGGTCTTAAATTGTCTACGAAATTTTCCACAAGAGTAGCTTCGTCTGGACGTTTGACAAGTTGTGTGCTAGTCTTCCTCCACCTACTTAGGAAGTCGGTGAAACCTTATTTCTCATTTTGGGTAAGAACCTCTAGTGTACGCATATTGACTTGAATCTCGGCATTGTCTGCGTATTGTTTGGCGAACTCAATTGCGGCATCATCACAGGTTGTAATTTTCTTTTGTTCTAGAGAATAGAACCACTGCTTAGGAATGGTGTCGAGAGATGAAGGAAAGATCTTTAGGGACATCTCAGGTTTGATGCCTTTGATAGACATATAGTCCTTGAAAACGCGGTTGTGATTCAAAGGGATTTTCATGTCCCTTGAATTGTGGGATGTCAGTCATGTTGAAGTTGGTTGTAAATTGAGTATTTACCGCTTCATATTTGCGGTTATTCTCCCGATAGATGTCATCTCCCTTGAGGTACATTAGTTGCTCCTCCAGGTATTGGTGTCGCTTCCCCCCCCCCCAATAAGAACTTGTGGGGGAATGACTTCTGCTTGTCCCACGCTAGCATCAGAAATGTCTGCGGGAGGAAGCCTAGCTTCTATGGCAACAATTTGGCCTTCAATGGCATTGAGGCGAGCATTAGCTTGGTCTTGACTTGCTTGGAGACGAATGAGCGCAGTTAGGACTAGATCATTACCATTCGGGTTTTGTTCGGGCTGCTGAACACTAGCTTGACTAGTTCCACGCATCTTGGAAACTGTGGCAAGAGACCGAAGACGAATCAAAACACGATCGACCATTATAGCACGCTTACTCAAAAGAACTCGACTTGTGAAGTGAGAGTGTGCCACTATATTTAAGTGAGTTTTAAAAATGACTAGTTTTGAAATGTTTGTCCTAGACAACCGTAGTGTGGTTGTATGTGTGATGACTCAAAGTACAGAATGACTCAACTTGTGAATTGGGTGTGTGCTATTGTGCTAAATGAGTTTTTAAAATGACTAGTTTTGAAATGTTTGTCCTAGAAAACCTTAGTGTGGCTGTAGGAGCGATGACTCGAATTGGAGAATGACTCGACTTGTGAATTGGGTGTGTGCCACTGTGCTAAGAGAGTTTTGAAAATGATTAGTTTTGAAATGTTTGTCCCAGGCAACCGTAGCGTGGTTGTAGGAGTGTTGACTCGAAGATGATTTTGACTGAATATCTGTGCAGAGTTTCGACTGATTTTGCGCTATTTCAGGCCACCTTTGAAAATGTTTTACCGTTTTGAAAAGGATTTTGTTTTGAAAAGCTTGTCATGGTTTATTGACAAAATGGTGATCATTTAAGGGTTATACACATTTAAACAGGCATTATAACGGTATTCTGAGTGCATTTAAAAAGGTTTTGGCTTTAAGGGTGGGTTGCCATACCAGGCAATCAAACCCAAGGTCTGTGGAGAGGTCCTTGCCAAACATGAGTAAGGTCGGTACCTGGTCTTTTTCCTCGAGTATTTTAAGCCCTTGGTGCTAAAATGAGTATACAACGTGGTATGGTTGACGTCAATCGTTATCCATCCTTAAGCCCAGATAAGAATTTGGACCGTCCAGACAAGACGATTGGTCAAAAGGGTTGGGTTAAGCCTAGGAAGGCCGAATAAAACGACCTAGGAAGGTCGAGTAATGAAAAACGACAATTGTCTCCTACATATTATTCCCTAACTTTGTTCAACTTTCATCCTGGTTACACGTACGAGCCTTATCCCCAGTGGAGTCGCCAAACTGTGATACACGGATTGGCGATCCTTTCCAAACTGTGGAGCACGGGGAACCACGAATAGAGAAACGAGGGACAAGCGTAGAAGTTGGAACCGTTCGAATACTTTATGTCATGTCAAGACACAAAGTAATGACATGAACACCAAGAACTCGTTACCCTTAGCATTCTATGTCTAGAACGACTCTCGTGGATGCCATTGAACACGGATGTTCACAAAGAACTGGAGTAAGGGGTGAGGGTACTTATTAGAAAGTTCATTAATCGAACACCTAATCCCGCCCGCCTCGATAGCGGGCTCTACTAATTATTAGGGAAACTCTTCAGTACTTGATATGTTGTCGGTTATATGCATGTTATGCAACATCCACGTTTTAACCCTATCATTTGAGCTTAGACTATGGTGAACATGTAGTTTAGCAATCAATTATGTCGAAATAAGAGTTAGATTGATTACATGTGAGAAGACAGTTAAATCATACAATCGTTGCAATAATTAAAGACTAGATAAAATTACAAAAGAATTGATAAAGTACAATACAAAATAAATAAAAAATGGGATTATTACACTCTCAGACTTACATGTTGACGAAACGAGATTAAATAAGTTGCGTTTTAGTGATAGCTCGACTCGAATGTAAAGAAAGGGCCCTCGTAAGAGGATTGAATATCGATTGAAAGATTGATTATGTGTAGTGGTCAAATTGGTAGGTCAATGCAAAACAAGACGGGTACCCAGAAGGATCTGAGCTTACGTGGTCGATGGAGCAAGCACGTAAATGTCAAAATGCTTAGAGCAAGGACTAGAATACAAAGAGAGAGAAGAGAAGGGGCACACTCGCGTGCCTTGAAAGTCAGAACGAACCTCTCCTTTTATAGGGAGAAATAGTAAGTGTTTTGGAATAACTCGAACTAGGAAAGAAATCTAGAAAATAATCCGAAAACAGATGGGGAAGAGGCGCAGCAGATGATGCACCTCTTCGAAAAGGCGGAGCAGATGATGCTCCTCTTCCTCAGAGGTTTCAAACCGCGGAAGAAGAATTGTGGTAGATCTATACTTCCCTTTTAAAAGATATGGGATATATTTTATATAAAAAAAAGATAGAATTTTGAATAATAATAAAATATTCAGAATATTTCCACGTGTTCCGACTCAAAGTTTTAAGACGGTTTATAGAAAATGAAGCGGCTTTTTACTCGGACTCCAAATAAACTTTAATGACTGTCAAAACAACCGTATCGGCACGTAGATGACGACCAAGGGGCAAACACAAGTATTTGGACTATCACTTGACGACAGACCTGGCAAATGGGTTATTCGGGTGGGGTTCGGGTCGAGTCATTTCGGGTCGGGTCATTCTCGGGTCAATGATTATCGGGTAATTTCAGGTCGGGTCATTTTTGGGTCGGGTCATTATGGGTTGTTTGGGTCATTTCGGGCCAGATTTTGCTTAAAATAAGTTAATTCGGGTCCTTTTGGGTCGTTTGTGTCACTTCGGGTCACTTTAATTCAGGTCATTTCGGGTTTGGTCTTTCTCGGGTCGGGTCAGATTGGGTCTTTTGGGTCAAGGTCAGGTCAAGTTCGGGTCAAGTTCGGGTCAAGTTCAGGTCAAGTTCAGGTCAAGTTCGGGTCACACTTTTTGGGTCACTTTCGGGTCACGGGTCAGCCTTATCAGATCGGGTCATTCGGGTCAGGTCAGTTTTGTCAGGTCTACTTGACGATAAACTTACAAATTATCATAAATCGCTTCGCGTACCAAACATGCGGCCCAATCATCACTGGGTGGTTGGCAGTGTTGGAGTAAGTGTCCTCCACAATAGTGCATTTATATATTAAATCTCATCTGGAATATACGTGGCATGATTAGTATATTTTGATACTCCACGTCAGTTGATTAACGTAAATCGGTAACGCTCAGCTGACTAGAGTTAGACGTTATCGTCGTATTACGACGGTGATCAACTGACCCCTTTCGGTCACACCTAAAGGATGAGACCCAAATAGAAAACTAATTATTTGTATGCGATACAGTTTAATTAGCCCTTTACATATATATTTGATATATGTCTGATTACGAGAGTTGTTTATTAGAAATTGAGTTGAGAACTCATACAGTTTAAGCTTATTAGTCAATTATACGACAACTGACTGAAGAAATTTTACGTCTTATTTTAATATGATTAAATAAGATTTAATTTAGTAATTAATCGTTAATTCACTAAATTAGTTGAGGTTGTGCATATATTTTGAGGTACAGGTAATTAGTTAATTATCATTACAAAGAGTTGTAAAATAAATTAACTGGACTTTGTGGGACCCATTATATATTGATGTAATGGTAAAATATCACTTAATAGTTGAGTGTATAATGATTATTAATTTGAGTCATATAATTGTTATATGATCAAATTAACACTTAATTATATTAGATAATTAAGCATATGATTATAAGTATTTGTGGGACAAATATTAAAAATCAAAATGGACCATTTTGTCACAAGTGCACCGGTTTTAGGGTGAGCAAAAGGAAATGATTTGATTCCTTTTTGTCTTACCAATAAAACACACTTTGTTCTTTTCTAAACTTACTTTTTGTCTTACCAAGTAGTAATGATTAATCATGCAAAGAAAAGAAACACTCAACCTCACCATCACTCATATGTGGCCCGCACATGTGTTGATAAAATGGGCAATTGTTGTTCATTTTATTGACTTGTGCAAAAACATATTCAAAACTTAATATATCTCTCTACATCTCTCTAAAAATAATACTAGTAAACTACTAATTGTTAGTACTATTTTCTAGGTGTTCACTAAGGAGTAGTAACACATACAAAAGTATTATTATACAAGGGTTAGTTCTTATAATATCTAGTTAATGTTATTAGAACTTTTGGTATCATCTTGGGTGCTACTACAAGGAGATCTTCTATTTTGAAGATTTGGGTTTTTGAGGATCATTCCAAGCTTGGTAGAAATTCCTAAGAAAATAACAAGTTATTGTTCTTACTTCCATTTCAATGTGAGAAAATTTCTAATCTTTTATTTTAATGCCTTTATATTTGCATGCATGTTACATAGATCATTAAATACTAAATTAACAAGTTAATTAGTAACTAATTAGAGGAGTCTAATTAGGGTCTATGAACTTTTATGTGGTATCAGAGCTAGCTTGTAGCATGCATGTTCATTTTGGGCATTTTTATTAAAGTTATAAGATAACCAATAAAATAAAAAAATTAAAGTTTAAATTTGATTTGGATGAAATGTTTTGGTCCATGAAAACCTACTGACTTCCAAATGTTTGTTGTCAAATTTGGTGATTTTACGGATTTATTTGCTATTTATTATGATTTATGCCTTTTAAACCTAATTAACATGCATTTTATGAGTTAAAAGTTAACTAAAAAATAGTTGCATGTTGATTCTGGCCATGAAATTTTTATATGATCTCACATGCATGTCTTAAATATTTTATGTAAAATTTTGTAACTTTTAATTAAGTATTGCATGTTTATTGATTTTTATAAGATAAAAGTCGATAATATGAGATTATAATGTTCATAAAATTGAAACGTCCTTTTCTGGTCATGAATTTTTTTTGGAACATTTTACATTCTGATTTATATCATGTTGGTAAAATTTAATAATTTGTTTCACTATTTTACTATGTTTAATAGTTTTTATTTGATAAAACCGTTGAATATTAAGTTATTTGTTCATAAAAATTTTTCAAAATTTTTTGGGGCAAATGTTTCTGGTTTTTAGAGTTCATGGAAATGTTCCAGAATGTACAAAATTTTTGGTTTCATATTTTTATGAGTTTTATATTTTATTTTGGGTTTATTTCATAAATGTTATGATTAAGCCTCTATATTTAGCAAATACGAACAAATCAAACTAATTAAACACAAACAAAATTAGTGGGGACTAATTTTGAGTTATAGATCAGATTATATAATTAGTTGGAGCTTAAATACGATTTAAGAGTTGATTATTGATTCTTAATGGTTAAAAATCGATAAAATCCATAAAACCGAGCTAGAATGAGCATGGCAAGTGTTTAGGGCGATTTTGGCATGATTTTTAGAGCATTTTATTCATGTTATTTATGTTGAATGAATGAATGTCATTTATTTATTTTATTGCAAGATGTACCTAGTATGGCCTAGATTATATTTTATCGGTATTACCCGTAATGTAAGGGAATACCGATTCGGTTGTAATTTATTGCGATCTCGTATCGCCGTTTTGTAATAATTAATAATTTCATTTTATAGATCAAATGTATAATAGGAATTTGCTATTTATTCATTTGTATTTTTGTAATTATTTATTATGAAGACGGAGTTTTCCGAGGTCGGTGTTCCAAAAGACGGTGCCATTTTGAAGTTTTCCATGAAGAGGCAAGGGACCAAGGAGTTGGTTTCCGATTTTGTAATCAACTAGTTAATAAGATTAGCTAGGTGGCCATACTAGGATTTATTAATTGTTAATTGCTTGTTTATGTTTTCCGCTCATGCCAAAATCTCCAACATGCATTTTTATTTCTCGATTGTCAATTCAACGTTATTTAAAATTTGCCGACTTAGTTCACTTATAGGGAATTAATAACTAAATTGACAATACCTCTCACACAACTTAAAATTGAATTGAGATTTAGCCTTACCAATTAAAGCACCTATGAATCCCGTGTTCATTAGGACAACCACAACGTGGACCTTTTTACCTCGGGTAAGTAGGGTGATGCGATCACATGCCTAAATTGGGTTGGTCTCAACGGGATAAGCGTTATCTCGGGACTAGGAGACGGGTTTGGATGAAAACCGTCGATCGAGAGTTCTAGGAGTAGAATTAGTCAAAGTGTTGACTTACCGTTTATTACATAAAGGTGGCATAACATGTTCATTTTTATCTAAGATGCGGGTCTCGGAATCGCTTATATAATTTCGTGAGGGGTCATTATATGAGTGACTTGTTTAAAATTGTTTTACAAGTGAATTATATATTAGCAATGAATGTTTATTTTCCGTTGATATTTATTTTATTCGCGCAATGACAAATATTTCTTCCTTCTACGAACTAGTAATCCGTTCAAATCATGGAAAGGAGTTTCCATTAATTTATACGGTATCATTTTTTATAGCAATTTAAATCTCCGTTTAAACCACTGTAGCTAATGACAAAATAAATTTTTCTTTTGATCCTCATATTCACCATCGCAAATGTCTCTTAAGAAAAGTATATGAATAAGTCACACTTAGTCAAAAAAGTTTTGATTTTGTTTTAGTGACGTCATCTTATAACAATGGTACATCAATCTTTTCGCTCCAACTAAAATATTTGTATTTTTTGGTATGTCGTCATAATGCTCCTTATCGAGGCTTACCTCAAAAGAGGCCAAATCAGTTGGGACGACAAGGTTTCTCGATTTATTTGAAATCATGTTTAACCAAATATCGTAATCACTTTATGAAAGGTGTATCCTTTTTTAAGGTAAAACCATGAATGAAATGAAGAATAATCTTCATTTTAATTCTAATCTACTTGTCTAAAAGGAGATTTATGAAAGTGAGTGGGAGCTCTAAGAAAGATGTTTTATTCTTAATTGTTAAGAATAAGACGAGGTTCAAAAGTAGGTTGGCACGATATTGGCACAAGGCTAGGGAAAAAGGCAAGGCTATTTTGAATAGTAAAGTCAAAACCCAAGCAAGGTGTCGAACCCAACTTTTGATGATTCTATTTTACAGTGTAAGACACTAGAAAACAATTTGCCCCAAGTTTTCTAAAGAGTTAGAAATTGGGTGTACTATTTTCACCCATAATATCTATATGATCGACATTTATTTTGCTAAAATGCAAGTTTTGGGTATCAGATACCCATTATGATTTTCATCGATGTATTCAATGCATATAATAATTCGTACGACGACTAGCCATGATTAAATGTCGACCTACAAAGGAAATATAACTATTGTTGTTTTATTTATATAGAGACATATAAAAGTTATAATGTGATCAATCTAGTTTTGGATTTAGAGGTATTCTTTAATAAACGTTATTATGTTCATGACCTCTAAATAAAGAATATAGTATCCACTTTAGTGTGCGACACAAGTGTTTCACTTTTGTGAATAGAACAAGTGTTGTATCTTTTTATGCCTTTACTTGGTCCATGGTTATCCCATACCAATCAAAGGTAATTATATTCTTGACCTAAACTAGAAATTACTTGTCATATAGATTGAAAAGGGCTCAAAATTGGTGACCCAAATCTAATCTTAATTCTGGATTGTATAGCACATCTAAAACATTTGATTTTGAATCTTATGGTGTGTGGGAATCTTGTATTTAAGGCAAGATGATTCGTGCCCTTTTTGTTGAAAAGGAAATCGAACTAGTGAGTTATTGGCCTCATTACATAAAATATGTGAGGTCCAATAACAAATACAACCAGAGATGGTAATGGCTATTTCACTTTATTTACCGACGATTTAAGTAGATATTATATTTGATTCTACTTAATGAGGTGCCAAGAGAAATCTTTGAAAAGTTCAAAGAGCTTCAATGTGAAGTAGCTAACCACCAAGAGTATTAGATCAAGGACTTACGACCAAATCGTAAAAGTAATATCTAAGTATTGTGAAATAGTTTCACGAGTTAACTTCTCTAACACACATTATGAGATAAAGCGTTGTTGAATAGAGAAACAGAACCTTATACGATATGGTTTTGTCTTTGTCAAGTCAAACTGAGCCATTTGACTAACCTTGGGATCTTAATATTTTTGGCTGCTATTTCTTTTCCCACCATATCAAAGCACATTTATAACAGTCGGTTTTATTTCATATACGATATGGATAGGTAGCGTACCTAATTTGTAAGTTATCCGAAAGAAACAAAGTGCTCAATAATCCTACATTGACCACGAGAACAAAGCGTTTGTGACTCGTGATGCTGTCTTTCAATAAAAATACGATTATTTCTTGATAAGACAGAGTGGGAGAAAATGTTTCAAAAGCCACAAACTGAGCATATGGTCCGGAAAAAGTAAAAAAATTTCTCATTGTTTGTTCAGTAGTTGTTTCTTCGGAACCTTAAGAGGTCAAGAGGAATTTTATCACTCCTTAATAGTGATGAATTCTAATCTGTGACTTATAAAAGACTGTTTCTAGTCCTAACTTCTTGCTATGGCTTAGAGTCATGTGATTCGTAATGGACTCTGATGCGAGTCGTTATACACCAAAAATAAAAGCCTAAGTCTACTAACTAAAGAAGATAGCGGAAGTAGGGTCGATCTCCACAGGGAGGAAATTAACTAACTGTAATCAAAGTCTGTCAGTCACAGTCTGGGGGTTTTGATTTGATTTTAAACTAAACTAAATAAGATTTAAAGGAAGGGAAATAAAGGTAGAGATTAACACGAAATAAATCAGATAAAGGGAAATATGCTAGGATTCGGTCTACTGCAATATCGGCATCTACGGGTCAACTAAGTCAGTCAATCTGTCAATGAGAAGGGCAATGGTTTTCTCCTTTCGGTCTCAAACCACCCTAGGGATTTTCCTAATTAACTCTCGCTCTCTTAGGAATCACCTATCAATTCTAAGCAAGCATTTCCCTTCATATCTCTCGATCCAGATCGGGGTTAACTACTTAGCTAGTCTCCTGCGTGCACTCATTCGACTAACCTCAATTATACTGCTTAGATTGATTCTCACATTCAAGACTAACCAAAATACTTTATCCTATCATGCCTTTACTACAGTTTTCCTCATCCTAACATACAAGGGAATTAGCTACTCATATTATTAATGATGCTAGCAATAAAGACGATTGAATATATGATATAAGACATGATATAATTGTAATTAACAAGCATAAAGAAACAATATCGCAGCAATTGAGAAAGATAAAACAGTAATTAAGACTAAAACAAAGGTTAAGAATAAAGGAGAGAAAAGAGTTTACAATCTTAGCAAATCCGGCGTAAAGAACAAATCCACGTCGATAATAAACCCGAATGTAAACTTAAAGAATAAGAAAGTTCAGAAACTAATGTTGAATGATTAGTGTCTGCTAAGTAGTTTTTACTAATCAATCCTCCTTCCCTAATGACAAAAATAAGAGTCTTATATAATGCATAACACGACTTTTAACCTAATTAATATATGGACTCAAGGCCCGTAATAGATTTCACTCGATCGAGGGAAAATTCCCTTCGATCGAGGCTTTTATTCGAGGATATCGGTCGATCGAGGACTTCATCCTCTCGATCGACCAACTCTTCAACAGCTACCCCTCGATCGAGCAGATGACAGCTCGATCGAGGTCTTCCTCAGTTCAACTCTCCTCGACCGACCAAAGATATAGTCGATCGAGGTCTTCTGGCCTAGCATGTAGTGTTGATCGTGGCTATGGACTTGATTGTGAGCGGTTTTATGCTTCCCCATGCAAGAGCTTCTGTTCCGTTCCTTCCATTCTCCTAAATGCATGCAAAGTGGACTGTTTTGGCTCGGTTTCCGCTACTATGCAGCTTGTACCTACAAAATGGTAATGAAAGTACAAAGTAGCCAAATAGGGGCATATAGTGACATAATATCACCTAAATGACATAGAAATGCGTGCATAAACGGACTAAAAAGTCTATATAAAATACACGCATCAAACCTCCCCAAACCAAACCTTTGCTTGTCCTCAAGCAACCTAAATGCAGATATATGGAACTAAATGAACCTAGGGGAATGGAGTAAGTTTCAGAGCTAGCTACAAGTCAATGTTAAACCGTTTAACACACTCATTCAATCGCTACAAAGCTTAATACGAAAGTGAACGAATTTATACAATCTCGGGAATAATTTAGACTTTCGACCCTGCAAGACTCAACCAAATTCGAGCTTTCACAGGTCACTCTTCTCTCGACAAGCACATGGTAAGTAAATATGTATAAGAAAGAGAGAAGAAAATATAGTCACTCACCTAGACTACGACCGACACAACATGCATTGCTAACTAATATGAAATATGATTCAAGCACCGTGCACACGCATAACCACCGTTCAAGGACTATCACGTGCCGAACATTTACAAAAATATGGATATGTGAGGCTAATTGGTAAGAAGGGGCAAAAAAATTAATGGAAATGTGAGGGTAAATAGCCAAGCTAGTTCCTAACAAGACCGTAATAGAACTCGTCCCATTCTTCCAACTATCAAAAACTAAGCTCGATGCCTTAACATCTCTAGGCATATGCAACACAAATCCCATGAAACACCTCAATAAATAATAAAAGGCATAGGAGGTGTAAATAACAAAAACTTCAACCAATTATTTTTTTTCTCAATATATTTTTTCATTTTTCATTTTCTTTCTTTTTTTTTCTTCTTTTTCTTGGCTGATCGAGGGAAAAACCCCTCGATCGAGTGAAATAAGTCACTCGATCGAGGCAACATACTACAACATCTGCTCGATCGAGGTACTATTCATCACTTCTCTTCTTTTTCTCGCAAATACCCACTCAAATCAATGATCAAAACGAGCCAAAAACTGACACAACGGTAAAATATACCTCGACTACTAAACTAGCTCGGCAAAGGTAGGCTAAGTTTGGGATGTAGTTAAGGGCAACAGGCAGATATGGCTTTATGTGGAGTTTATTGGGTAAAATGAGGAAAAGGGAGATGCAAATATTCTCAAAACACGTAATACCGACCACAAACCCAATGCGTGCAGGCAATAAGAAATCAAAGTTCATATACAAGCAAATGACACGAGATGTGGGGAGTAACTACTCTCATTCCTAGATGAACTGGTCATAAATGTCACCAGTTATAGGCTCTAAAACTCAGAATATATAAGTAGTTTGCCAAAATGTTAAGTCAAGTCTAATAATCGAATTTAAACTCCAAGACAAAATTCAATAGTTCACTACTTCGATTTTACTAAGTAAGTCAAGAATGGTGCAAGGAATAGCATAAGATAGACTTGTAGTGCATTTTCATCACGAACAAGACTCCAATCCGACTCGACTATATGCAAAAATAAACGTGATATTTTTGATTTTTTCTTTCAAATTTTTTTTTCTAATTAACATGAATTGTAAACGTGAATGCAATACAAATGCAAATGCAGACGCAAAAGGATGCAAAACACCTCCCCAAACCAAAACGGACAATGTCCTCATTGGCTACAGCATAACAACATATAAGGGAAAGGGAAAAACAACCTAATTCATGTTCCTAAGGGATGAAATATATACACAGAATGGAAAAAATAAACAGAAAAAACTCACAAAACAACGGCTTCCCCAAACCAACATCAAACTGGGGAGCTAACATCACCTCCGCCCAGTAGTCTCCTCCGTCTCCACCCTATACGTCGGGTCCCTCTCCTCCTCCTGAGCTAGCCTCCTAGCTGCCAACTCCGCGCGCTCCCTCATGGCCCTCTGTGCCGGCGTCTCGTCCTCTTCCTCTCCAGAGGAAGAAGAAGATGGTGAAGGATACCCACCCTCTGGGTATCTGTAGAACGAGGGGTGAGGCCATCCATCTGGAATAGGACGTCCTATGCGGATATGGTCCTCATAGATAAGGAACAAAGCCAAGGCCTGATCCCCTCGCATCTGTGCTATATTCCTGCGCATATCAAGTAGCAAAGCATCACGACGCCCTTGGTCCATGACCTCAGACGCCTCAAACAGGGGAGGACAAAGAAAATTAGCCGGAAAACCCGACTCAGGAGGGGGAGTGGTGGTGGTGACAGGCGGGGGCGTCACAGTGGTCGACCCAGCCTGTTGAGGACCCGACGGCTCTCCAACATCCCTCTGCGGGGAAGCTCCCTTTCTCTTCTTAGTGGAAGAGGAAGGTGTAGTAGTGAAAGGTAGATGGTAAACAGGGGGAGGGGGTTTCACCCCTCTCGCAGTAGTGAGAGGTGAAAGAGAAGGTAATGTAGGGCAAGGTAAGACAACGGATGTGGAACCACATATCTTCCACATCCGACGCTCAAAGCCCGTCATCCAAGCAAACCCGACCATGACAGGTATATCTAAGTCGACGCCAGGTCCTAAGCGCGAATGAGTCCTAGGGAAGTCTGAATAAAGGAGGCGGCCAATCTTACTGACCAGACCGCCATAGACTACGGCGCTAGACACCCTAGACTCTAGGTTCTTCCAGTGAAGAGCCACTAAGTAAGCTATGTTCAGGACAAATGGGGTACCGCTATCAACGTTCAGGTACCCCGCTAAAATGGCTAACTCGATGTTGTTGATGTTGTTGGGTTCTGGTCTAGCGAAAATTGACTCGCCTAAGAGTCGCAGAAAATAGCGCAGCGAGGGGTGGTGAACGTGGGCCACCCTACGAGTGCCGTAAGATGTGTGAGAAAGGGCGGTCCAAACCTGGGTCAACAACTTCCTAGGAGCTGCCAAAAGACCGTCACTCGAAAGACCCAAAACCTCCTCAAACCTAGCTAAAGTCCAAGAATGCGCCTGTGATAAGTGATATTTTGTACTGATTTATCCCCCGTCTTAGCTCGATTTCTATACGATTTATGCACTTTGTTAAGTGATTAACGAGCTAATATAGCTATTCTAGTTGTTTTGCGTGTTTTGTCTCGTTTTATAGGAAATGAAGCGGTTTTGCTATATTTTCCTACTTTATGGAGCAAAGACACTAGATACGAGTTTATGAGGAACCGATGATAGCCATTTCACGATTTCCTATTCAAGTTCTTGTTCCATTTCAATCTTTGCTCATCCTTTTCGGTAATCTTTATTCTCGTTTTACATTATAGTTTCATTTTCTTTTAGTATTTCCTTTATCATGTTTATCGTTCTTAGTTTTATAATCTTAGTTTCTCTTTCATTGTTAATCATGCAGAAGTAGTCACCTTTCTAGGGTGTGGGGTAGCCATGTTAGATTGATTAAAAGATGATAATTGGATAAAAGAAATGGAGCCTTTAAAACGCTGTGTCTATGCATGTTTGGACTATAACGATAGTTGGCGATTTTTGGCCAAAATCATTGACTAGAATGGAATTCTTTTCCAAGGTAGAGATACGGGAATTGAATAGACAAAGCATGACATGGTAGATTAAGACCTAGTAAATCGCCTAAAAGCCTGCTAGACCATTTCATCTATGATTGTAATGAACACATCATTCTTACGAACTCACAATGAATTACTTGCATGTTCTTCCAATTTCATCAATATGTTAATCTACATGTGTGAACCTACTTCCCTAGATTCTTTTCTTTATTTTATTGTTATCATTTTTATTATAGCATCTAGTAACTAGTGACAACATTTGTCAATCGTCCAAGGTAGAGTTCTAACCATAACTATTCACAAGTATCTCCCGTCTCCCCGAGATCGACCCCTTACTTCCCTAATTACATTAATTTGTTGTTAGCCTAGTCTGGGTTATTTATCTTTGATTAGGGTACGCGACAACCCTGTCAAATTTTGGCGCCGTTGCCGGGGAGCACGGTTTTGTTTATTTGTGATTAGTAGAGTTTTACCTTGTTTTTTTTTTTTCTCTTTTCTTTTGTGTCGAGGAACACTTGTTCCTTGAGATTTTTCTCACCTTTTCCTTGTAAGTATAGTGACTCTTTTCAGGTAATAGGAATATTTTATTTCAAAGGGTTTGCTTTATTTTCTCTCAATGACTATCTATTTCCAACCTCCACAATGCGAGAATGAGCCTTTCCATGAATACCTCGACCGATTTTATAGCTATTCTAACCATATTATCTCTCTTGGGTATACTCTAGATGAGACCTATATGAGAGATGTCGTGATTCATGGAATGCTCATTGAGTGTCGTAGTCTGGCTATGCAATTGAGTGCTGGAAGTTTTTATCAAAAGAGAGGAAAGGAACTTTTGATTTTCTTGGACTTTATGGCATCCCAATCTTGGGATGAAACGCACCGGCGGTTGAGAATCCAAGAGCAAATCAATGAAATCATGGCTCAAATTCAAAAGCTCAAACGGCAAAAGGAAGAACCCACGTTTAAAAAATGTAACCAATCAATTTTCCTTATGCTTTTTCACCTCCCCCATGTGAGTCTATTTTCTCCTGTGCTTTTTCAGCCCCCTCATGTGAGTCTATTTCTCCCCAATCATATGAATTAATAGATGACGATGATGATGGCCGACCTTTTCTATTGAAAGTCACTCTAGTGTCGTTCCATTTGACAATTTTGAGACCCCCATTATTGATATTGACCATATGGTAGTCGAGACTTTAGACAAGGATGTTGTTAAGCCGATTTGTGACTCCAATGGAGAGTCGTTGATCGAGTCATCAGATTTCTTTGGAAATCCTTTCGCTAAGGATATTCCAGATTTATTTGAAAATGATACTGGGTTTTGTGAACCTAGCCTTGAAATTAAGTGGGATCAACCACCCATTTTGATTCCCAATCCTTTGATTCACCCTACCCCCAATTAGAGTCCACTAATGATATTTTGGGAACTAATTGTGTAACACCCGCAAATGTACCCTATTTTTATAGTAAAAATATTTTACGGATACTTTTCAGCGAAATTTAGTTTTAATTTAGAATTAAATTTCCCGAGTCGAATTTAGAATTTCCGAGTTCGTATTTGGATTTTTCGCGAGATTTCAAGTGAAACCCGTCTTAAGCCGTCTTTGACTTTTTCTTGACTTTTCCACTTACTTCCCTCATACTCCCTCATAACCTAACACTCCCTCACACAACTCAAACACTTTCTTCTTCCCTAAGAAATCTACCAAAACCTAGCTTCCATTTCTTCCAAGCTTAGATTCGTCATAACTCATTCGTTTCTCGCTCAAATTCACGTAAGTTCGTCTTATTCTTCCCCTCTTAGCTTCCTCTATCCGTATTGGTAATAAAATTACCGTCTTTCTCGCTTTTCAAACTTTCCGTCTTTCTCAAGGTGAAGTATATTCATCTTTTATTAATTATTTGTAGGTGGTGACCTTCAAGATCCCGACAAAGACTATTTCTTAATCGAAGAGGACCTTGACGCGGAGTAAAGACGCATAAAGGTAACGCTGAAGGGTTACTCGATATCATTTACGTGTTTTACATGCTTTCTATATTAGAATTCGTATTTAGAATACGATTAGTAAGCTTAGGGATTGTATTATTGATAATGATTGTTGTTAGTTGATGATTTTTGATGATGATTATTGATTGTTGTTAGTTGTTAGAAGTTAATTATGAGAATTGAAAATGATTGATCAAGTGTAGAATGCTCACGGGTGAACTGGGGTTCCCAGCCAGGTGACCAGCCGCACCGGCTGGGAACACATCAGTAGGAAACTTTGCTTTTTGTGTGTAGTGGTGCTCCCGGCCGGGTGCCCGGCCGCCGGTCCCCTGACCGGCCGGCAACACGGATGAGTATATTTCTTATAATTTCCTAAATTCTTATTTTACGATAGTTCGCATGGTTCGTTTATCGTATAATTTTACGTAGTGACTTATAATATTAATGTTTTGAATATATGATATTTCATTCGCTTGTATCACATGTTTTGTGACGGTTTTTGATATGTCCCACTTTGAGTCG